>JAVQJL010099162.1:0-39621 GCA_036024295.1 Nannoperca obscura
CACCAGCACTCATATTATTTGATACGACATCTTGTTGTTTTCGTCCATGATTCTATGCACTTTATGTAAAGCTCTTATTTGGAAGTCGCTTTGGATAAAAGCGCCTGCTAAATGCCTAAATGTAATGTAAATGTAAATCACACAGCTTGATTTGGTTTACTATGATCACAGATATGACCCTTACATAATTCCCTGCAGTCACTGGTTATGACTTCCACATGAACCAAAATGGAAATCTGTAGAACAACGATGAACCACCTTCATGCTTTTACTTGTGTAAATGTGGATTTCCACATGGACCTGATAAATATAATTTCTACACTACGTCATAATATAGATTTACAGACACTGTTATATACATTGATGCCATTATAACACTGTACAAATATTTAAATATATTCTGAAACCAGTGCCTTAAAATGCACTATCTGCCTATCTTGTACTCACATGTTGACGATCCTTCCAAAGTTACATGATCCTCTGGGTAGTCAGAGTGGTGGACAAGAGGTTGGGGCTGCTGTGGGTGATTACCAGGTAGGTCCATTTTGGCTGATGGGAATGTCAGAGTCAGTCCAGCCTGATCTTCATTGTTGCAGAGATCGGGAGACCAGACAGACACTGCAGGCAGGCCCAACAGCCCCAGTGGACTGATGGTTGTTTGAGGCCCGCATGCGGACTTCGATCTGTAGTGAGTGTCATAAAACCTCTCCTGACTGGCACTCCTACCCAGTCAGTCAGTCAGTCAGTCAATCAGCAAGCTAGCCAGCAAACCAGCCCCTTCATGGAAGACAGATATCCACCTGCTGGAGTGTTACTGTAGTGTAATCGCTCCAGTATCGTTGAGCCATCCTGGAGCTCAGCTGATAAGATAAGAGTCCACTGAAGAGTGCTGTTAATCACATATAAAAATTACAGCCATTCAGATTTCATGTTAATCCCTGCATTATTATTATTATTATTATTACATATTGTAGAATTGGAGCCTATGCAGTGTTGGAAGAAGTGCACAGTAATAATATTTCATTATGAGTTATTATTCATTATGAGTAAACTTGTGCAGCAAAACTCTGGTACCTGTGACTGATATGTGGTTAAAGATTAAATAATTGGCTTGTTGACACTAATGCTTCAACGTGTAAATAGCATTTTACTATTGTAGCTGGTTGACTATTTTATAAACAGTTAGGTAATTTAGTCCATTGGGTCCAGCCCCTCCAAAGGTTCACAAGATAAATCTGAGGCATTGTAAGATGAGTAATGGGGGAAATAAGACAAAATAAAGTTTAGCTGCACAAATCTGTATTTTAGTTTTTATGGGTTTGTTTCACGAACATTTGCTTTTTTTGTGAAATAATGGAAAATCTTACCTTGGGCAGTTATTTAAATGAAACCATCTAAGAGGAGGACGGTAAATCACTCTTTGTTGTAACTGCCAACATCTGAGACATTGAAACATGAGACAAAATGCCCCAGTTTTAAATTAAGGGGTATTGTATTTCATTAGTTGATTATGTGTTTTTTTATTTTAAGTGTTAACCTGTTAAATGTAGTGGAGTTAAAAGTACACTATTTTTTGGAGTAGAAGTAAAGCAGCAGAAAATGGAAAAACACCAATAAAGTACAAACATCTCATTACTGTAGTCACTTTCCACCACCAACTTTAACATCAGCTATTCATTCTTGAGTAAAACACCTTAATGACTTAAACACCTTCAAAGAAAGGATAGTAAAATCCCAAAACATTGCTATATTCAGTGTAATACAATATCATCTCATGTGTGAAATCAGACTGTGATTATATTGCCCCCTTTTCTCTGCCAATGCTAGTAATGATAAGGTGTCATTCAACAACCCAAATGGTTCAGGCTGATTTGATGAAGCTCACAGTGACGTCAAAGCGATAAGGCAGTTCAAGGGTGGGTCGTTATGACACCTGCACATTAGCTTGTAAATGTATTATGACATTCATCAATAAAATCAGCATATTTTAGACCGTTTTTTAGCCTCTGACACTATATCTTCTATTAGATAGCAGTAATGGTATTGTTGAACTTAATAGTGCCATCTGGTGGTATTGTAGAGTAACGTTGTTCTGAACTGGAATGAGACTGGATAATCTTCAGATATTATTATTATTATTGTAAGATAGGGTTAAGAACCACCAAAACAAATCACTGCAAAAGGGTAACTTTATTGAACATAACAGAATATGATCAGGCCAGCTAGAGTATAACCATTGTCACTAGTAGTGTATGGTGTGTTCAATTCATTCTAATTCATTACAATTTTTCAAATCTGTCTGGCAAGTTATTTCTGACACATTGTGACTTGAAGCGACGTCCAGCCACATCATCTCTCTGCATACGGCGTCATTACACAGGGCTCACAATATTCAAGAGAAAGGAGAAGACTACTGTTCCTCACTGCTGGAACACACCGGGTCATCCTCAATGACAAACCACACCTCATTGTGCCTGTCAAACAGCGTCATTGGACTGCAAGAAACAAATGTGTGCACACACACACACACACACACACACACACACAAAATAATTCATTTATATTTTCGTTTTTCTTTGGGGTTTTTAAGCATTTTTCTTTCTGATTATCACTGAGAAGATGATGGTGTTTTTTGTTTACCTGTTATAACCAACAGCATAGTGGAAGCCCTTTTTGTATTCTGCACCAACTGACTCAAGGGCAGAGGAGAGACTGCTGGCTTGGTTTTGGTCAGAGATGCTTGTCATCCATCCTCCGTAGCTCCGTACATACACTTTCATATCTGGCATGCCACGGATGTACACCTGCGAGTCAGACCAAAGTTTCATTATCTGCCAGAGCTGAAGGCAGTTGTGACTAAATAAATTTCTTTCTCTCTTTTTTTGCGCCATGTTTTGTCAGAGAAGCTAACCTTTTTATCAGTAGGTTTAGGGGTGTTCATCTGATACTCAGCTGGCAGCAAGAAACTCAATGTGTAGACACCCATTTCCCAAAATCTCTTGTCAGACACTTTCACAACAACAGGAGCTGTCATCTTCATTTTCACTCCTGAAGGAAAACATTCAGAAAATACAACAGTTTTGTAGACATAGAAAAAACACAACAAACATCAAATGTGCTGACTTGAATATCCAATAAAACTGCCAAACTATCTCTGCTCTATGATTACAACTAAATACAGTAATTATAGGTCAAAGGACATTTCAATTTTAGCTGTACCACATATTCAAACAGAGCTTGGAAAACTGGTTCTAAATACTGTTCCTTACAAACTGAATGAGTAACTAAAGAGTAAAATCTCTCACTTCTTTTAAAGACTTTAAAACATTATACTCAAGCACTTTGAATACTACTTATAATTGCAATTCTGTAATGTTGAACGACTGTATTGTGTATGTAAATAATGTGCGGCTCAGATTTTTCATTGATATTATTTTAGCTAACAAGCATCTCCTAAAAATGAGATGACCTGTTTTGATAAAAGATTACTTTAAACATAAATGAATAAGTGGATGGATACAAACAAACAAACACACACACACACACACACACAAACAAACACGTGCGCACCATTCTCGTTGGCACCAGTGATGTATTCATACAGTCGTCTGAATGCTCTCATTGCTGCAATGTCCATGAAGAAGGATGTCTCATCAGTTGAAACCCATCTCACAGAGTCATAGTGACGGACCTGAGGGACATGAACAAACATGGGGGGGTGGGCTTTTAGAAAGTTTCTTGGACCTGAAATGTATTAAAAAGGTTTCTCTCTTGCTCAGACACACTTACCTCATATTCGTCAGTCTCACAAATCAGATCAAACAGCAGGCATTGCTCTGTCTCCAAACAGAACTCAAACTCAGAAGAGTTCCTGTGTAAGTAGAGTAGAAACTATTTAAAAAAGTAATTCATTAGAGTGGAAACTATTTAAAAAAGGCACAGATGCAGTCGTTAAGAGGTATACCAGGTGATAGCAGTAAACTTTATGAGCTGATTAGTAATTTTCTCATTTGACTTGTGCAGGAAACAGCACTTCCAGTATACTAATAAAAACATCACAACATTTACATTTTTTACTTGGTTATTTTGATTGAATGCAGTAATCTAAAGGGGAAACATATGGATAAAATGTAGGTTTTCTTACCCTACTCTGGCATCAGCTGTTAGAACCAGCAGAAAGCCAACAAGCCCAGAGAGACAAATCCTGAGACACACATAAAGGAGTGTTTTCACTCAGCACTAAGACTTTTTTTTACACAACAGTTGATCTTAGTTCATACACTTTCTAATTTCTATTAAATGATTTTCATCTAAGACAATCTGGACAGTAAAATCGTACTTACATCGTGGGAGAGTGTTGGTTTCTGTGCATTCACAAGTTATATCTTTTCACTCTGGTCCAAAGCCCCTTTTTATTCGTACTCTGGTCATGTAAGGAACACTGGCCACTCCCTGAATTCATAATACAAACCAGACAATGCAGTGTTATAACCAAAGAAGAAACAAGAATCATTATGAAACAGAGAGGCATGTGTGTGTTTTGTAACCTTAATAATATCTCTGATGTAGATGATCTAAAGGTGGACTTCTGCTACAACACAGTTTTGGTTGAGATTGTCAGAGATATCTTTTTACTGATCTTGAACAACATCATATAAAGGTCAACTAGAACTAACAATGTTACTTTGTGTGTATGTTTGTGTGCCTATGTGTGAATGTGTGCATATTGACTATAAGAAGAGGCGTATTTGTGAGAAACATGTACTCCTAATCTGGCAGGCTGCAGTGAATTTTCCCTCTGGGGACGAGTAAGGGTTTATATTTTCGTATTCTATAGGTTCTCTATTCATGCTTAAAAACAGATCTCTAAAATTGGAAAATATAAAACACAGAATTATTTTTATTGACAAATGTCCTTTATCTTTATGGCATGTTCTTGAATACTGGGAGCACATTGAACATGTTGTTTTTCGGTTTTCATGTATGTCTTTTTGAAAACCTCAGTTTGGAAAGACTTTCCAGTTTTTTCCAGAATGAGGGGTATGCATAAATAAACTTTCTGACCTATTTGTTGACTGTGACTTTTATTTAAAATTCATCCGTACCCTGGTCATACCAATAGTCTGGCACTAGTGTATCTAGTTGTTGCACTGGATATACTATATATATATATTGCACTGGGAGTATAAGTATTATGTGACCTGATTTCACTCTCTGGTCCCTCTTCAAACAATCCAAAGCAGGTGGTACAAATTGTGACAAACTGTGGAACATGTTTTTACTCTCGAGATGTGTGAAACGTCAAGTTCCCATGCAATATATACCTGTACATTCTGTACTGTGTGGGGGTATTAATGGCCACCCTGGCTCTGGTATACACAATCAGACAGAAACAAAGAAGGGGACTAACTATGTAAGAATTCAAGTCTCAAGAGAATAACTTATTTTGTCCCTTTTGTTGGCACAGAACACATGATACCTGTTTTGTCCCAAACCCCTAAGGTTTGTTCCTTTAAAAAAATGCTTTCATGATTGGTCACATAACCTTCAGGGAAGCCTTAGTTCCCAGAAAAATGACAAAAAAAATGACATGGCTTTTTGCAATATCTGTGTTGAAGTATTCATGACAATAACATCAGTTTAAGGAAATTTGATTTCAGATAAAAACGGTCCTTAGGGGTAAAAACCTTATTTCTATAATACAGGCCTTTACACACGTAAAGGCGTACTTTGTTGGACCCCATTAGGAGTTGATTGTTTGATTGTCAACAAAGTGTACATTATCATTTACATTTTTTTTAGATTTGTGTATCTACCTGGTTGTTTAACTGACAGTTGACTTGAGTGTGTTCCGAAACGTTATTGTAGATGTTGGTATTGTGTCTGCCTTCAGGCTCGATGACACCATATTTAGATTTATGAGTGTTTAATACCATCTTGTGGCCACAGTGGGAAACTGCAACACATTAAATCTGTCAAGTTAGAGTTCATGTCATCGCGTACTACCAAAATATACTTCCGGTATGTGCTTTCAAAGTTAAGTGACAGAATTGAAAAGCAATGTGTGTAATAAGATGCAAAATAGTGTGCAGTTTATTATCATTATTAACGGTTATCAATATCAATAGATGATGATGTGACGTCTGTGATGTGCTGCAGTTTTCAAATTGTTGTCACTTAGAGAACTACAACTCCCACGTATTAAATCGGCCTATGTGACCCATTTAGGTAATCGCTGGGCTTATGTAGCCGCATGTCCCGTTGTGACTTGGTCGTGTCCCTCTTCTCTGAATGCTGCCGTTTATCGATCTGCAGGTTTAGTACAGTCTTTGTTCCCCAGATCTACCGCTGAGGAGGACGCGCTGCTCGCTCTACAGGTTGGTAGACTACAACACCACCTACCAGCAGACCTGGGCCTCGGAGTCTGGACTTAGATGTGGTTAACTCGTCCTGCAGGGAGTCCTCAATACTCACAGTCTTGACCTTATTGTGTATTTTATCCCCAGTGGTATCACTGTAATTTCTGTTCAAGTTTGATGATATACAGAGGTGTGAAGTAACTAAGTGCATTACTCAACTGTGCTTATCCACAATTTTGATAATCATCATTGTATACTAGAATTCTACTTCACTGTATTTCAGAGGAAATATGGTAATTTTTACTCTACTAAGCTTATTTTACAGCTGCAGTTTCAAGCTACTTATAAAAACGGATCCACTGTTCAGGATAATCATTCAAGACAAGCTGCAACATTTAACTCTGCTTACACTAAGGCATCAGTAATAATAAAACAATAATATGATGATAATAATAATAATAATAATAATAATAATAATAATAATAATAATATGACCGTATGAAGAGACCATTCAGTTTAATTAATACTTTTACTTTTGACTTATTTTGGTGATAATATTTATGTACTTTTAATTGAGTAATTGAGTAAAATTGATGTGCACCTCAAAAATGTGACACTTTACATACTGTACATTATTACTGCATAATCCTGTTACAGGGTTCAAGTGTGAATGAAGGGCTGCTATGAGCAAAGCACTAAGCCTGCTGTTGTAGGCAGCTAAACATTCAGCCAATATAATCTGTTTGCTTCTCACATTCAGTGGCTTAATTTGTTGAGTTTTGATTCAAATGAATTGTTTAGGAGAAAAACTCAATCTACAAAAACAGTTCCAATTGTTGTAGCTATGCTAGACAACAGCATAGTGAGGTGGTGTAGTTTTCCTATTTAGGTTTGGTAAATGGCCAAATGTGACATTAAGGCTGACTTAATACCTTAATGAGGTATTTGCGGTGGAAGTGCAATTGAATAATATTGGAAACACAAAGCTTAAAAATTTGATTTGATATCAGCTCACAGAGAAACAAAGGCTTCTTCGAGGACTAATTTGCACCAGCATTCAGTGATCATGAAGGGAGGAATAAAGATGATTAAGAAATAAAAGAGAAGCAGAGATAGCAATTGCCTCCACTTACAGTAATGCCATTAGACCATAATCCATGCATGCAATCCAATTTTTGTTTTTTACTGACTTGAAAATCATGGACTCTTGTTACTGTGCTTTTAAATCATCCATTTTCATGCACATTCTCTGGGGATTTTTAAATAGCATTCAAGGCAAGTAATCAATCAATAACTGTAACAGATGTACACATGGCACATTTAGAAAAATGGGTTCACTGGAAAGTGAAGGGTTACAACACAAAATCACAATATAGTGTCTTTATTGTACAGAATGGTGATGGCAATGATATAATATTGTGAGAGAAACATTCCTTTGATTCCCCTGTTCACAGCATTGTTTTGACTGAGCAGTTAGGATCCTCCTGAGCCTTGAGGTCAGAGGTGAAAGAGCCATGGGAACCAGGAGGGTGCTGGTAACTGGATGCTCTTCTGGCATTGGCTTAGCTGTGGCTGCACGGCTGGCCAAGGATGAGCTCAGACGGTTCAAAGGTCAGCCATTCAGTCTCCTCCACAGGAAAACAGTAGATGATAGAAATAACCACAGCCACTGACAGCCAGTGTATTCATTGTTTATCTGAGGCAGTGGTTGCCACAATGAGGGATCTTGGGAAACGGGGGCCCTTGGAGAAAGCGGCAGGTGACTCCTTAAACAAAACCCTGGAAATCAAACAGTTAAATGCCTGTTGTGAAGCCTCCATCAGAGAGTGTGTCAACAGCCTGCCGGACAGACGGGTGGATGTTCTTGGTCTGTCTCATCTCATTCACATATTTTCTCATTGACACTTTTAATGTAAATTTAAGACCTGTCCACAAGCGCATAATGACATAGGATGCTCTGCTGTTATAGTGAACAATGCTGGTGCTGGCATGATTGGACCACTGGAGTGCCAAAGTATCGCTGCCATGAAGGAGCTCTTTGACACAAACTTCTTTGGCCTGGCGCGGCTGGTGAAAGAGTTGCTGCCTGACATGAAGCGGAGGCAGAGCGGCCACATTGTGGTGATGAGCAGCGTCATGGGAATACAGGGTGCGTTTGTTTGTGTCAGGGAATTTGCAGAAAAAGTTAACAATTAAAAGAGAGTTCAGAGGTTGCTAACATGTTTCTATATGTTTTTAAACAGGGCTTCTGTTCAATGACGTCTACTCTGCCTCCAAATTTGCTGTGGAAGGATTTTGTGAAAGTCTGGCAGTGCAAGCAATGAAGTTTAACATCAAGTGATTACATGTCCTAAAAAATACATTAGCTTTAACTACTTAATGCAGCCGTCCACAACAGAATCTTCATATATCTGTAAACCCACAACGGTCAGACTTTTACCACTCATTGACTGTAATGATACATATGTATCTTTTTTTATATCTCTCTCACAAGGATGACTCTAGTGGAACCTGGCCCTGTGGTAACAGAGTTTGAAAGGAAATTGTACGAGGATGCTGACAAGATGGCTCTATCAGGGACAGATGAGGAGACCGCCAAAATCTTTCGTGAAGTTTACCTGCCGTACTCTAAAAAGATCTTCGTCTCGTTAGGCCAGACACCGGAGGAAGTGGCTGAGGCAAGTGATGAGAATTAGGATTTTCATTTATTTTTGAGGGTCACTAAAAAATGTTTGGTTTTGCTGGTGGAACTGCATAACAAGGACGCCCCCTCTAGTGTGGAAATGTTTTTGTTTTTATCTTTCAGCAAACCATTAAAGTTATCACAGCCAAGGAGCCTCCTCTGCGCCACCAGACCAACCGCCTATACATGCCCATGACGGCACTGAAGCATGCAGATCCGACAGGTCGACTGCCCCTGGACACCTTCTATAAGATGACATTTAAACACAGCAGCATGTTCAACGCTGCTCTCGGGGTGCTGCGCTTGCTGCAGAGGAGGGCAGAGAAGGAATAAAGATTTTACTGTCAAGTTGCACAGACTATAAATGTTATTCTCAAAGACATAGTGATTGACTGTGGTAGCTACAACATGGCATTGGCCATAGGATGTTGGCTGTACAATAGTTACTATAAAAAAGATTGTTAATTCCTCATGTACTGTAATATGCACATAATATTTATTGGTTTTTACAACTAAATACTGTATAATAACAGCAATGTGAAATGTTACCACTCTTCCTTTTTATGTTCTTATTAAGTAACACAATTATATGTTTTACTCTTAATTTTAAGGAAATCAAGAGTAAGGCAATAAAGATAATACACAAATCATATGTTTGTTGTACTGTAATGATTATAACTAAAAAGATTTGGTGTAATCTCATTACTAGTGTTGATTTATCCTATTGGCAAACAAAAAAGTTATTTATTATGAAATAAAATAATTCATCAATCATTTTTAAATGATTCACATTACTGTTTGGGTCTTATCTCCACAGACTGGTCCAGCTGGGTAGATACTGTACACAAAACCTCCAAAGACTATCAATTAAACCAAACTCACTGCTCTAATAAAGTGGCACAGCTTTATGTTAATCTTTCTTGGGGTATCTGCTGGCAGTTTTGTACCATACTCGACTGAGCCTGTGTTTAATCTCCAGTGTAGCAAAACAGAGCAAGCTAAACATCAAGAAAGTAGTCAAGAGTCAAGTCTGCGTACTAAAATGCACATGTCCATAAAGCCTTGTTTATTTTTTGGGGATTGTGTGGTGACTAATACCAGCTGTTGGTCGCAGCTAAAAATAAGATGAGATCTCAATCCGTCCTTATTAAGAAAGAACAGAATGTACAAGAATGAGGCATGGGCTTCACCCTTCCATCTTCCATCTTCTTTCTGAGCTTAAGTTTAATAGCCTAAACCTGTATCAGATGGATATGGACACAATATCAGGATCACCTATATATACAAACTAATGCAACTAATACTACCACTGTGAAGTGTATATATTTGCAGACAGATAGGAGTTCATTAATCCTTGTGGTAAATTTTTTAAGGTGTAGCTTGTGTTGGTGCAAAATAATAGGATGCAGTCCTTATATAATGCAGTCCGATGCAATATTACCACAAACTATGAATTCAAAAAACAATGTATGTGTTATTCAATATAATAGTCGCAAAGATATCATTAATTGTGGGGGTGTTGTATTGGACAGAGTACAATTTCAGACCAAAAAACTGGTAATTCATCTCTTATTCAATTACATTTTGAGTTTTATTTTAATGGTTATGATTATGAGGACCTGAATTAATGAACATCCTCCTCTAAAATATGGGGCAATCACTGAACACGAAGACACAAAAATGTAGTTCCCTACAGTTTTTATTATAAGTAACTTATTTTACAACTTTTGACTGTAGAAAGAAAAACCGTGGAAAGGTTTTATGTACAATGATTTTGAACTACTTTTAAACAAGTATAAGAAATTAATGATAGAAAATATCTATGACTGTTCTAATAACACAAGATCAATAAAATATCAGTCATAGCCTCAGCTTCAGATAATGCTAAATGAAGTACATTTTATTTTTGTCCTTTTTAGTACATAACAATCATTTTAGAAACATACGACTTCTCAATCAAAGATCTACCCAGAACAAACATATTTACAAACAGACGTTGGGAGGTTGAAATGTACAAAACACTTAGTGCGACCTGGTTGGGAAATTGAAAGACCAGTTATATATAAAAATAAAAAACAAACTGTATTCCTTGTAAGTAAAAGGTGAACTGGACTGTGAACAACAACATGTTTCCCCGGTCTGACAGAATGGTAGCCGAGTCTATAGTCAACAGGATAAAACAATGAATGAAAGACAAACTCTATGACATCTAGGGGCAGTGTTAAGGCACCACAAAAGTAGTAGCTAGGAGTGGTGGCCTACTCATTTCTGTTCAAAATTCTACTATTATCAATTGACTTTATGCTCTCAGTATGTTAAGGAGAGGATGCTCTCTATCCTACACACTCAGGTCATGTGGGGATAAAGAGTGGGTCAGACATTACAAGGTGTTAGCTGGATGACTGGGAGTGCCATCTCAGGATTTTGTAAAAAGTTAGAGGGTGCAGCACTACATAGTAGTGTTCTTTCCTTCAGGCTCTTCTAACAACCATCTTAAGATGCAACTCCACGGCCTCTGGACTGGAAGCTACTGTAGATGCAGGGGAAGTGTCCCACTGCATGCCATAAAACACCTCCCTGAGGAGTGACAGGGCACAAGCAGTCACAGCCCAGCAGCCACACCCTCACACTGACCACTACTCCACTACAGACATACAGATAGTCCAGGAAGTTTTCCATTTAGTCCAGTGAAGGACTTGATGCAGACTCAAATTAAACTTCTGTCTGTCGTCTTGTTCTACTCCATGCCGGATGCTGCTGAAAGGCACAGCATCCAGACTCAACAAGGCAGGCAAAATGGAGGAATGTTCGCAGGGAAGAGTGATATAAAATAGCAGCTGATAAGCATAGCTTAGTACATCTGAAGTAATGTTAACAAAAAAGGTATCCATGGTTTTCACAAATATACAGAGTATAAAACAAAACAATTAAAACATAAAATTAAAGGGCAGTGAGAAGCTGATTTCATAGGCAAAACAATTCAGTTTGAAACAGTTTCTTGAAGTGAATGAAAACAAGCTTCAAAACTGACGATATCAGGGCTGACAGCAGAAGTGGAGGTAAGAGTCCCGTAGAGTCACTGAGAAACTACAGCTGAAATGGGAGTGTTACATCTAAAACCTTACTCCGCTGATATATTTTAATAATGCCACCCATATATCATAAATATCCATATCCAAGTTAAATGTTGTTTTCGACCCACACTTGCTCTTCGAGGCTGGTCACTTGAAGTGCTTCAGAGACACCCATCTACATTCTTATTCATAATACTCATATGGAAAGTAATCATTTACCACAATTGAATCAAATCAGAACACATCACTAATGTTGAGCAACTCTTAATATATATTTGCTAAAACCAGTTTATCATCTTTACCAGCTGTTGTTGGCCTAAATAAATATCCGTCACGAGAGCTGAAATTCCTCTGTCTGTTGACTGGTCTGAATGATGAATTATATTCCTTTACCACACTGGCTAAATAGAAATGTAGGCGGTCCGTATAAAATAGGGGGGAGAGGGGCACATTTGAGAAGCTAGGACAGAAAAAGGGCAAAAACACCTATGAAAAAAAAAGAAGTTCAGAGAGATGAAAACAATAAATAAAAATAAATGAATTCCCTTCAACATTTTTCTTTTTCCTCTTATCTACTTTTTAAATGTTTGTTAGTTTCCAGGAGAACATCCCTAAGTCTTTGAAATGAAAGACTTGGTTTTCTTCATATACTTTTTTTATAATAAAAAACAAGTCCATCTGTGACAGAATTACTTCATTAAATTGTCTGCTGTTTTTTCAGACAACACACATTTCCCTTTACTGTTTTTCTCTGCAAAAATCACTAGCAGACGGTCCTCGTGATGAACATAGTCAATCCAAATCCAATGAAAATCTTGGAAACAGGCTGACGCATATAAACACAGACAGGCCCAAGAGCCAGTCCACAAATTCTTTTACCCCAAGTCCCTTTTCAAGCAGGGGCCATGAGATCTTCACGCAAACACCTGCATCTTGCCATTGGCCTCTGGGATTTGACTAATTTGGGTCTGGGCAGGGCCAGCAACTGCTGGGCTGGGTGTGGAATCTGACCAATCAGAGACGCAGTGAGGAGAAGGGCTGGACCAGGGCTCGGGAGACTCTGGCGAGGGGGTAAGGTAGGGGTGCTCACTGGGCAAACGGAGGTAATGCTTCGGTGTGGCATCTAGTGTGGATGAGTAGCTGTGCTGGGAGGGAGGGGTTGGGTAATCCTCTGTTCCTGCAGTGCTGATACTAGGCTGGGAGGGCAGAGCCTGAGTGGGCTGGGCTGCTGGCGTGGCTGCCTGTGGGGGCTGAGCAGGAGCCTGTGGCAGAGAAGGTTGCTGAGGCATATGCTGCTGCTGGAAGAAGGATGGTGGGGGCTGGGAGGTCTGGGGTGTTGGTGGGGTGGAGGTGCCCATGCGGGCCATGCTCTGCTGGTTGGTGATGGTGTGGTTGATGAGCTGCTGCTGTTGTTGCTGCTGCTGCTCAGCAATGGAGGGCAGCTTGACAGGGCTGATGGTGGGTGTGGAGGTAACAGGTGTGGGCTGCAGCAAAGAATTACGATATAGCTGCTGGTGCATCAGCATGTTCTGCTGCTGCATGGCTGGGCTCTGGGGGTGCATGCCTGCCTGGCTACTCTGCACAAGATTCACCACCTGCTGACCACACTGGGAGGAGGGAGGCATCCGGTTGTGCCAATCAAAGGGCACACTAACAGGACTGACCATGCCCATGTTGAGACCCATCTGGCCTGAACTGAGCACATAGCCATGGTTGACATCTGAAGACATGGAGACACGTCCCTGCAAGGACATCCCTCCTGCTCCCAGGTCACTGAGTTGGGCTAGAGACACAGCAAAGGGGCCGCTTCCTTCCAACATGCTGCTATGTACCATTGGGGTGTTTGGGACAGACATGGAGGAGTGGAAGAGCCCTGGTGACTGCATGGCCACGGGGGAAGTGGGGTTGGTGATGTAGCCAGCATTGCTAGCTCCCCCGTGGGGTGAGTCCAGTGAGTCGACCGGGGACAGGGTAACTGAACTCTCCAGCAAGGCACTCTGCATGTCCAAGGTCAGCTTCTTATTGCGGGCTTTGACTGACTCCTTCAGACTGGCAGCATGTTGGCCTCCCAGGCTAGTACCCTTGGCCCCAGGCCGACGGTTCTTCTTGCCCTGTGGGGTGTTCTTCAGACTAGGTAGGAAGGCGCTGGGAGGGCACATGAGAGGGGACAGTGTGTGTCCCCCAGTGAGGTGGTGTCCAACCCCTCCATGGCCCTGTGGACTCCTTACTGTGTTGTACTCATCAAGAAGCTGCACTATGTCATGGTGCATGCGGTCCATTGCAATGTCCCTTGGCAACCTGTCCATATGGTCCGTGATCTCTCTGTTTGCAAAGTGAGCCAGCAGCACCCTCACAGCCTCACTGCTGCCCTCACGAGCTGCAAGGAACAGAGGGGTCTCCTCCTGAAAAGGAAAACAGAGCACGTTAGCTACAAATATTTATAATTTTAAGCCGCACTGATGCAAAGGCATGGTTAAAACAGTCTAAGTGGATGTCATACCTTGAGATCTTGCATATCTTTGTTTGCACCATTCTTCAACAGGGCAACGGTGGCATCCACATTGTTAACGGCAGCCGCCCAGTGCAAGGCAGATTTACCTAAAAAAGAAGATATGAGATTACACATCTATGTTTTGAATATAAATGAATGACTGAATGAAGATTATCATGAAACAGGAACATCTGCATCAGGACACTCACTTGAGTGAAAAATTACACACTTACCCAATTCATCAACTGCATTGACATCAGCATGACAAGTGATGAGCTCCTCAACCATGCCCTCTACTGCCAGTCGTGCTGCCAGGATCAGCGCAGTGGAGCCATCATACATACGGGAGTCAAGATCTGTAGCCCTGTTTCGGATCAGAATCTAGAAGGATGGAAAAGATTGGATTAAACATTCTGATTTATACAACACATATTCTAAAATAAGATATAGGCATTTCTGCATTTCTTCTATGTTGATGTTTGTTTACCTGGAAGACACCCTGTGCATCTGCAGCCACTGCAGCATGTAACGGCGAACGTCCTGTGTTGTCCTGAGCGTTGGCATCTGCCCCGGCATCAAGCAGCCTCTTAGCAGCATCGGCACGGGCATAGCGAGCAGCCAGGTGGAGCGCAGTCTCACCAGTGCGGTCTGTTTGGGCAGCAAGGGACGCGCCCTGGTAGATTAGGTCAGAGATGATGTTGGCTGAACACTCCTCATTCTCTTCCTCCTCTGTTATCTCAGGTTCTAAGCCGCCTCCACAGAATGATGCCAGCATCAGAGGTGTAAAACCATCTGTTAAGAGATGAAAACAGGCATGGTGGTGAGTTTATGTCTATTCAGACAAACTGATCATACAAAGAAGGTATAAAAAAAAAAAAAGTACAAATGTGCCAATCACAGGCCCAATCTTAAAACATATTATCGCACTACCAACCTGGGCCTCGGACATTAACATCCATGCAGTCACTTTCAAACTCTCCTTGAGGTGGGGTGAGTGCCATGGTGGGAGGCACACGTATGTCTGCTGCTGCAAGATGATGTTGTGTCCACTGCCTGCTGTCCACTGCATCTTCACTGTCTGATAGCATACTTGGCTCCTCAACCTGAACTCACAGAACGAGAATGTTATTACTTACTTAAAATGCAGACTGAATGCTGTTGTAAAATGTGCATACACGCTCTTGTGCGTATGTAAATGTATTAGGACAATTTATAAATGTAAAGAAGTTGTGTAACTGACCTTTAGCCTTTTTGCCTCTGGGCAGTCTGCATCCATCCACTGATCACTGTGATCTCCAAGGAGAGATTCCTCCACCGTTTTTGGCATGTGTCTGTTTACAGATGAATATGTTAAAGTAAGAAAAAGGTAACAAATTCAACTTCAAACCAAATTCCTAAAGCAATTCGAAATTGTATTACATTGATAAAGCAATTCAGTCCCAACAACATCATTAGTGTTAACATTTAAACATAAATGACTTACTTCATTCCCAGAGCATCCTGGCCGACTGGTTCCCTGCGGTTCTTGTTGCTGCTGGGTTCCTTTTTGAGGAAAAAGCCCTCAGGGAACCAAAGGGTACTGTGTTCTCTCTTTCTACGAGCAATCAACATGCCTATCACAAGGATGACCAAAAGGAAAAGAGAAGCCATCCCGACCAGCATCAGCTTGACCCATTGAAGTTTGGGGGGAGGAGGAGGTGGCCTCTTTTTACCTGTGGTAAGAAGAAGAAGCAGTAATCACACTTTTTTTTGCCTCATTAGTCTTACTAGTTCATTTTGTGTTCTTTAAGTATCCCTACTCACCACTGACTTTTATTAAGGGGTAAGGGAAGCTGAGCATTTCTACAGCTGACAGGGCTCCCAGGTACTCCGCAGCATTGTCAGCTGTAGGGAAACAGTCCTCAAAGTCCTGAGAGCACAGGCGGTTGTCGATTTCCAGGTATACTATGGAGCTAAAGGAATAGAAGAGAGGCATATGTTTAGTATAATGTACAATCAACAGGAAATGCTTCAACTTTTATGTTTACTGTATGCCTGACTGACCCGATGACCTCCTGTTGAGGCTGCAGCTCCCGCTTTAGGCGTGTATCTCGGCGGGTGTAGGGGCGAATCATGGCTTCTCCATTTTGGTCCAGCCAGAAGCGCACTGTAGTGTGTAAGATGGCACTTAATTTCTGCAGAAAAGCTGTGCTGGTGCGGAGAAGCTCCTCTGGAGGTAGTAGGACGACTACAACCAAGAGATCATCAGCAAGGACTTCTGGAACCTTCTCTGCACAGTCCAAACCATCCCAGCCACACTCCTCTGTGTTGCAGCCCTGGTCACACCGTCCATCAGCAAAGTGGTCAGTACAGTAGGTTTCATATATTGGACTGGAGACGACACAAACAGAAGGATTAGCTCAGATTTTCTCAGATCAGTACAGAAAAAAAAAACTAAGGTCAATCTTGAAAAAAAGTAAACTCACTTGCAAATTTTCTCCTTGCTTTTGCAGTCAAAGTTGTCAAACAGACAGTCAGCGTTGTTGCAGGACTCATCACACTGACTGTTGTTGAAGACACGCCAGCAGTGAGGGTCTGCACACTGAGCCCAGGGGTTCACTGCTAGAGAACAGTCGCCGCCGTCCCAGTGGCAAGGGAACGTGTTGCATTCCTTGTTGCAAACACCGTCATTGGCTTTGCCATGACATTCTGCTAGAGGGCATGATGGTGCTGGGAGCTCAAGGGATCTGCTGCTCTTCTCGCAATGTTTACCTATCCAGCCACTGGGACACAGGCAGTGGAAGAATGGGAAGCTGGTCTCTTCAGTACACAACCCTCCATTCCGGCAGGGTTGGGATGAGCAGCCTTCATTACTGTGATGCTGACACTGGGGCCCACCATAACCTGGCAGGCAGGCGCAACGTGCCCCCCTTGTGGTAAGTGCACAGCTACCGCCATTGTAGCAGGACAGCTCCCGACAGGACATACTTCTTTCACAATTGGGTCCAGTATAACCCTAAGGATAGACATCACTTATGCATTTAGATTGCAAACTTTCAAATCACAAACAAGGAAAGCTATAATGCACAAACCACAAAATAAAATTGGGTGTTTAAACCCTTAATGTGAATGCACACTTACAAGCTGACACGTGCAGGTGTAGCCCAGTGCAGCGCTGGATACAGAACAGGCTCCTCCGTTCTGACAAGGCTGAGACTCACACACACTGAACCTGCTCTGACACCTCCGACCTAAAAACAGCATATTGATGGTTAAGCTCTGCAGTTGAAAAAGAGTATTTACACAAAGAGGATGTACATTGAGAGGCCAGGGGAGCCCTCCAGTTGTCTAACCTGTGAAGCCAGGCTTGCAGACACATTGGTAGTCATTGGGCAACTGAATGCAGTCAAGACTGTTGGAGGGACTACAGGGGTTAGAGAGACACTCATTTATGTCTCCCTCGCATCTTTCTCCCGTGAATCCAGGGGGACAATTGCAGCGGTATCCACCCACTCTGTCCACACAGGTCCCATTGTTAAGACACTTAGGAGGAGCACTGCGCAGCCTCAAGGGTGGAGCACAATCATCTTCATTGATCTCACAGAGAACACCTTTAGAAACGAGAGGGTTATTAAGTACTATATATTTATTGTTTTTTAGTCACATTTAGTGAAGTCTCTTTAGTAATAAACACAAGTTTTTGTTGAATATGTGCTTGTATACCCAGTGTGCCAGGGGGGCAGGAGCAGATGTAGTGTCCCACCAGATCAATGCATGTGCCTCCATTCTGGCAAGGATGAGACTGGCACTCATTGATCTCTATCTCGCAGTTCTGTCCAGTAAAGCCTGGCATACACTGTAATGATATGCAAATGATAATGAAATAATCTCCACAGTTGTGATGAAGCACCTTGTGAATATTGACGTTGCTCAAATCTGACAGAGAAGCACGTAATATTGACAAAGAAATGGACTCACGTCACACTGGTACCCTCCAACGTAGCCCCTGCAGGTGGCGCCATTGCGACAGGGTTTGTCTTCACAGTGGTCCACTTGGCTTTCGCAATAGCTTCCAGTGTAGTCAGCAGGACATTTACAATAGTGGGAATTCCCAGTGTTGACACAGTGGCCACTGTGGTGGCATAGCTCATCTGTCTGGAGTCCTGATTAGAAAAATTCAGGAGAAAATTTTATTTTAATTACTCAGTTACAACAAAAACACAGGTCAAATGTCATTATGTGCAGAACATAAAAATACCTCTCTGGCGAGCAGCTGTCTCACAGGAGACCCTAGGGATGTCACAGTAACGTCCAGACCAACCGTTAGTACAATCACAAATGAAGGAAGCATCCTTTTGGCGACAGCGTCCTCCATTTTGGCAGGGAGATGAGCGTCTGCACCAGTCGACTGGAGTCTGGATAGGCAAGAGGCAGATGGAAAAATTGTCAGCTTCTATTTGTCTAAAAACATAAAGGTCTCAAGGGCTTAACAAGACCTTTTAAGAGCATCTGTGAGTATGTGTGTACCTGGCAGCGGTTGCCAGTGTAGCCCTTTGGGCAGGAGCAACGGAAGGACTCCAGGGCATCTTGACAGATGCCGCCGTTGAGGCAGGGCTGGGAGTTACACTCGTTGACCTCGTATTGGCAGTGGGAGCCAGTGAAGCCTGAGCGGCAGGTACAGGAATAGCCATTGATTTTATCTGTGCACTTCCCTCCATTGAAGCAAGAGCTGTCAACATGAGTACAAATGTGGATTATAATTTTCAATTCAGTAGTTATATACAGGCGTATATGAGCAGGCTGTTAAAGTACAAACTCAAAAACAAACACACACACGCACACACACACACACACTCACCTTTCAGTGCAATCAGGGATGTTGGTTTCGCAGTAGATGCCAGTAAAGCCAGGCCTACAAGTGCAGGTGTAGGAGTTAACATAGTCTGTGCATGTGCCTCCATTTTTACAGGGGGAACTCTGGCATTCATTGATCTCTAAAGCACATCGGGGCCCAGTGAAGCCTGGCAGGCAGCTACAGTGGAAGGAGTTCACACCATCTGTGCAGGAACCTCCACTTAGGCATGGATCTGAACACAAAAGGAGAGGAAAGCTTTGGTCAAGTACAGTAAAAATACATAAACTTGGTATTGTGTCAGCACATTAACTTTACGTGGCCACTCACTAGGAGCACAGTCATTGACGTCTGTTTCACAGGTCAGCCCAGTATAACCAGCTCTGCAGGAGCACAGGAAGCCTCCAAGTGTGTTAGTGCAGGTCCCACGGTTCTTGCAGGGGTTTGAGATGCATTCATTTACATCTATGTTACACAGTTGACCTGAAGAATGCAAAAGGAGGGTGAAATAACGTTTAACTCAAGATCACAAGTGTTTATGTACCAAAACGTTCTCTAAGATTTCAGATTATCCCACAATAAATGAGCAGGCACTGAAAAGTACAAATGTTGCTAACCTTGCCATCCTGGCTGGCAGTTACATTGATAGCCCAAGTAATCTGGTGTGTGTGTGCAGACGGCATGATTGGCACAGGGGTTAGGGGAGCAGGGGGTGAGGACCTCAGCACAAGTGGGTCCACTGTAAGGAAGCTCGCACAGACAGGTGAAACTTGCCACACCGTCCACACAAGTGCCTTTGTTCAGACAAGGACTGGATGCACATTCGTTTATGTTCACCTGGCAGAGGTTACCTGTCGGGGGGCAGAGAAGACATTAAAACATATTGCATGTGAATTTTAACAAGTCAGTGGCCTGACTGATGAATGTATCTGCACATTTTCAATACACCACTAGTGGGAGGTAGACGATTGTCATTCTGGAGAAGGAATGTGGAGGAAATGGTAGAAACCTTTTAGTCTAAAAGATGTTTATAAAGACTGTAAGATACTCATTTATGACAGAAATTACTATATGCTGCATGTGTGTATTTCTCTCTTTGTACTGTACTTTTTGATGTTGATGACTGCTGTGCTACTATGCCACCTCACCTCTGAAGCCTTGGCGACACTTGCAGGTGAAGCCATTAAGCTGGTCGATACACGTGCCAGCATTCTGGCAAGGACTTGGCAAGCAGTCGTTCCTGTCCAGGTCACAGTTCTTCCCCACCCATCCAGGCTCACAGTCACAGCGGTAACTAGAAATACACGAGTACAGTCAATAATCTAAAAGATGCCAAGTGAAATAACAATGAACTGATGTACAAGTTGAACAAAAGCTGCTACAGTTCATACCCATTGATGTCATCCCTGCATGAGCCATGGACACATGGGCTGCTGCCACATTCGTCCACCTGGGAGTAACAGTAAGGTGGCTTAAAGCCCTCGGGACACTGGCAGTGAAATCCGTTCTCCTCATCCACACATGTTCCCCCATTCCTACAAGGGCTCGATGCACACTCATCTATCTCCATATTACACTTGGGACCTGGCGAGATATAATCACAATCAAAGTATGTTTCTCACAATTTCCAATGAGGATTGTTTACTCATCTTATATTTGTGCTTTCATTTTCAGAGGGCCTTACCAGTGAAACCAGGCTTGCAAACACAGTCATAGCGGTTGATGCCATCTTTGCAGATGCCATAGTCACATGGGTTACTGGCACAATCATCAAAGTTTATCTCACAGTTTGTGCCTGTGTTGACAAAAATGAGTTTTTACATTAGGCTCGTAAAAATATTGTAAACATTTTAACAATGACATAATTTTTCCTTCAGTACAGAAAATGTTAATGACAATTATATTATAATATATTTATTATATATTATTGTTATCACCCTAATCAACCACATAATTTGCAGATGTGTGAGCATACAACAGGATTTCACCTACAGTAAACTTGCTGTACCTGTTGGCTAGCTTTTTTTTTATTTCTTTCAATTATTAATTCAAAGGTTTGAATTTACAAGCTCCAACTGTGTGTTTATTGAGTTTTTCCTCTTACCTGAGGTTCCATGTTGGCACTGGCAGATGTACTTATTGACCAGGTCCACACACTTGCCCCCATTCTGACATGGGTTGCTGTGGCACTCATTGAGCTGGTTCTCACAGCGATAGCCTGTGTAGCCAGCATCACAGTTACAGGTGTAGCTGGCAATGCCATCTATGCAAGTACCATGGTGGCATGGGTCGGGCTGACAGTTGTTGATATTACTCTCACAGAGTGTCCCTTCATAACCTAAAGAAGAAAAGAAGGCATAAACGGAGATTGGTGTTATGACATTTATCAGGTCATTTGATGCAGCAAAGCTTTAATTTTTTCTGATGTTGGCTTTCCCATCATAAAACTTTTTTTTCTCCATTGCTTTCATTCTAATCTCCATTTGTTTTCCGTTTTTCTTTCAATTGCCATTTCATCTAATCCCCCCCCCCCCCAATTCATTTGTTGAACCTCCTCTGTCCATTTCCCACTCTTTCTTTGTAAAAGCTTCTACCATTTTGGGCTCTGATCACTGTGGTTTCCATGTCGACAGTGTATGTGTGTTGGGCAAGTGTTGAGTTGTGTGGTATGTGTTAGTGCAGTGCTGAAATGGGCAAAGCAGTAAAGAAGGGCCCTACACAGGCCTCCCAGTCCTGCTTTTGTTCTCAGTGGCGGAGGGAACAATAGACTGCACCACGTCAAACAGGGCCACTTCACTCAACAGAAGGGGCCCATAAACACAGGGAATACCAAGCAGCTGGCCACTAAAACAATGAAGCAGGCTCCTCCGCAGGCATAGGTCCAAACAAACATGTTAAATATCAGTGTATACACAGTCAGCTCATATTATGCATCCTTTGTGACAAACTTTACTATAAGTCACTGTATCTGGGTTTGTTCTCAAACACGGACACGACTGAATGTGAAGGAATGAAGGTTAAGATGCAGCATAAGGTGGTGTGTGGGGGTTTAACAGATGAACAGATGTCGGGGTGATGACCACGGCTCCTTTCTTGGCAACTGCTGCTCCTCAGTGACCCTATGATCCCGAGAGCCGATGAGGGAAAGAGTGGGATTAGGGGCCTCAAGTCAGTCTGCTTGGCCAGCAGACATCCAGGGAAAGACCTGACCCCTAAAAACACTGAACGCTTAACAAAGACCCAACACAGCCCAACAAGTGGTTAAGGCTCATCTGCTCTTCTGTCTGGAAGACATTCTGAGCCGTGTACTGTCTAAGAACTATCCACTGACAACGATAAGTTACAGAATTCCTTACCTTCAGCACAGCGGCACTCGAACCCATTGGGCCGGTCGTAGCATTTTGCTCCATTCTGGCAGGGCGTGCTTGCACACTCATCTATGTCGATCTGACACATGGTGCCAGTAAACCCTGGGACATGCAAACACAAAAGGTGAAGGTCAGAAAGAACGTCCAGTGGAAGGGTCCATGCTCAGGTCAGAGGGCTGTTCTGTCTCTTCTTAGAAGGGCAGAGGTCTTGGGGTAGGTTAGTGATGTCTGGCTATGGTTGGGTTTAAGAGCGTCTCGACTGGTTAAGGACATGCTGAGGTGACCGCAACAAAATGCAATGGAAAGCCTGTGACCTTGATAATGTTAGTTTAATAATGTTTTTTTTGCAGAGGGACTTCTAGTGACAATCTAGTGCATACAAAATGGATCTGAAAATAAATGAATATTACTATCAGGTGGTATGGAATATCTGGGGAAGCAAAATGCAACTCATGCAGCTTCAGCTCACTTCAGGTTATGGTACATGTCTGCACAATGTCCACTCTACACTGGAATATATTATCAGGACGCTGGTATATAAAATTATATGGAATGTGTGGAGAAATAGCAAATTTCTAACACAAAAACAACAATAATGATAACTGTAATAACAGTAATAATATCTAAAATCTACTAGCCTGAAAAGCTTGAGAAACTGAGCAGGCTTGAAATCAGTGGGCACAGTGCCCAGACAGGGGTGAATTGGTGCATTGGTAGCACACTGCTCAGTTGATTAACAGTGTCAAGATGGTCTGTGTGTTGGTGCTTGAGCTGCTAAAGGGGGAGGGGGTGGGGGGTTAGAGGAGACGGTGGGATTGTTTTCTCTTTTAGGGAACCCCCCCTCCCCTTCCTGCATCAGCTCCACTGGCTCAATAGCTAGATGGGGGGTGGAGGGGGGACGTCTGTCCCAGATGTAAATTGCGGACCTGGAAAAGAATCTCATTAGCAGGACTGCTGTTCCCTACCACCACCAGGGCAGGATGAGGGAGACTGCTGTCCCTTCAACATTCCACAGAGGAGGGGGGCGGGGGTCACAATAGGGTCTTTGTTCAGACAAGAGGAGCGTTTTGGGCCTGCCTTTTTATACGAGTGGTGGCTCTAAACACCAGCAGGCAGAAGTAGCAAGGCTGACCCCTCCCTCCTCTGGTTCTGGGGACATTTAAACGTTGGCTTTCTGTTCTTACTGCTCCTGTCACTGAGTTGGGAGTTGTCAACAGGGATACAAGTAAACAAAGTTAACAAAAATTATGGTCAGTCAAAAAAGTCTCACCTGGCTGGCAGGTGCATGTGAAGCCATTGACCATGTCCCGACAGATGCCATCATTGACACATGGGTTGCTCTCACAGTCATCTACGTCGATCTCACAGTAAGTCCCCATGTAGCCTGGAAGACAGAATTTCAAACTGAATTCACATATATTTTTGTAGTTCAAGGAGATGCAATATGTTCAGTTTTTATGTACTTGCACGTCAGTTCAAGCCAGCATGGTGTCCATGTAATTGTGTGCACTCTTTGCCATGGGAAAATGATCTGTGGGAAACCTTTCTCTCATGGGAGGGCTGAGAGGTTCTGAGACTGGCCTTTGCTAAACCACATCATGGAATAAAAGATCCTTAGGGCATCCTCAGTTTTCTCACTCTACTGACCTGAAATCACTACACCGTACTATCCATGGAGCAGTAACCCTCTCTGGTTCAGTGTCCCATTCACCAGATGCATGTTATACATTCTGCGTTAACAGACTATAGAGGGCTTCTTTATTGATGAAGTGAAACAGAGTGTGGATCAGAGTGCTGCCTCTGGGGAGAGGCTAGCGTGGAACCAGAAATAATCAGCAGCTCCACATGAGCTTTGCCAGGCTGGCTGATGATGAGGAGGTTGAAGAGGAAGGGCCTGTCTCTGGAAATGACGGGGGAGGGGGAGAGGCTCTGGGAAAAGGCCTCTTTCCCTCTCTGTGTGTATGAGGGGTGCAAAGTGGAGCACAGAGGGGCCCTATTGTTCCGCTCCATTCCCACCACTCTACCACTCATTAGTATTCACAGCACACTCCTCCCCCTAACTGCTCGCCCTCTCTCACATCCAGGCCTATAGACCCGACTCCCAGCTCTAATTTGTATAGTTCCCAAAACCCCAGGATGCATGTAGGACTGTGCGTGAGAGTTTCACTCTGTTTTTGTCACTGAATGTTCAAACCATCACTTAGTCCAAACTAATACCCTGTCTGGCGGTACAGTGCACTGAGAGGAGAGCAGTGCCTCCATACCCCCAGTGTCAATGGGAATGTATTACATAACAGTCTACACTGGCACTCAATGTGGTAGCATTGTAGATAATGCTATTTAAGAAGGTCAAGTTTAAATAATAAGTTGTTCAACTCTGCTGTTGGTTTTGGGCTTCCCCATGTGAATGACATCGAACTGACTTGAGGTTTTCTGTATTGTTTTATGGGCAGTACTGAAATACAACTTTACAGATCTGAATACCTGGCATGCAGATGCAGGTGAACTCTCCTATGCGGTCCAGGCAAGTGGCATCATTCTGGCAGGGCATGGACAGGCATTCGTTGATGTCAATCTCACAACGTGGGCCAGCATAGCCTCGACCGCACTGACACTGGAAGGAGCCCTCTGTGTTCACACATTTCCCAAAATGCTCACACGGGTTTGCGCCTGTGAGTAGAATAGGATCAGTATATGAAACATACTCAAAGGAAATATAAAGCAGGCCATGTGAACACATGACCACACCAATGACAAATGTTAAATTAGTTTTTGGCAGATTTACCAATTGAACACTCATCCATATCCTGGTTGCAGGCACCTCCTACAAAGCCAGCAGGACAGGTGCAAATGGCACGGCCGTTGAGGGGGTTGGTGTCACACACTGCCCCCTCATTGCAGGGGCTACTGACACATGCATCATCAAGGTGACACAGCAAACCTGTGGAGAAAGCACAGAAAGAAAACATATGCCAGTTATTAACAGTTCAGCAACCAGACTAAGAGGTGCACAGAGGCCATTTGACAGTCCCACTTACCCGTCTTTCCAACTGGGCACTCGCAGAAGAAGGATGCTACACGGTCATGGCAGGTGGCACCATTGAAGCAAACGGCTATGGCGCAGTCATCAATGTTCTCACTGCAATCATCTCCAGTCCAACCATTAACGCAGACACAGGTATGACCACCGATGGTGTTGAAGCAAGTACCCCCATTATGGCAGGCGTTTGGTTGCATGAGGCACTCGTTGACATCCTCAGCACAGTATTGCCCTAGTGGAGTTAGATGACATATTGGCTCACACATACTCAGCATGATATACAAGTTTAAAGTTGTTGTTTCAAAATGATGTAAATAGAGGTGTACCTGTCCATTCTGGTGGGCACTGACAATTGTAGGTGTTGACTCCGTCCACACATATCCCTCCATTCATACACTTGTGACCTGGACAGTCATCCACATTATTCTCACAGTTGTGTCCCTCAAACCCTGAGACAGATGGAGGGAAAAAAGAGTTAAGATACACAAACATTAAACACTCAAAGGTCCCTGTTCCAAACTATAAGCAATTCTATGCAAAACCTTGAGTCATATTTCCCACACTAGAGGAGGTATGGGGCAATGTGAGCAGTAAAAAGGTTCAGAGGGTGTCTGATTGTTTACATCTTCTCATGATGGTTCCCATACGATGCCAGCAACAGCCGTGACTCCTGACTGCTTCAGAGGTCCACACTCCCCACAGTGTTTGCTTGTTTTATAATCTCTCACAGTTTCAATGACTTCCTCTCTGGCAGAAGACATTTCCTGTCAGCTCCCCAGTGGGAAACCAGAAGGCCCATAAAGTAAATTCCTTCTGTTGTGAACAGAGCGCTGGTGGGCTGCCTCTTCAACTCTCCCACCATCCCATCTCCCATCAGTAGCTATTAATAGCAGACAGGAAGCTGACCTGGGACAGAGGAGTAAATCCCAGCAACAGCACTAAAAGCTACGTCATAAGGCTGGGAAAATCTATATGACTGTAGCACTGTGCTTAGGGCCTGGGAAAACAGTGGGGTCTGCACACTGACTGATTTGCTTGTCTGTGTGTGTGTGTGTGCGCACGCGCACACATGTTATCTACTACGTTGACTGAGAACTATCCTACCTGGTAGGCAAGCACACTCATAGGAATGGTCGCTGGTCTGCCGACAGGTGCCCCCATTAAGGCACTGAGATGGGGCACAGGGAAGGGTGGCCACCTCACATGTGCGCCCGCTGTATCCAGGTTGGCACTGGCAGCGGAAGGACCCATGGATGTTAATGCAGATGCCACCATTGAGGCACACGCCTGGCTTGCGGCACTCGTCAATGTCATTGCGGCAGTTCTTTCCCTGGAAGCCAGGTGGGCAGGAACAGTTGTAGTGGTTATTCCAATTGGCACAACGAGCCCCATTGGCACAGGGACTTGTGGCACAGGCATCAATGAGGGAGCAGTCTTGGCCTGGAGATTCAAAAGGGATTTGTATTTAGTTAGGAACTAATAATAAAGAACAAAAAAAGGAACTCAAATTCTCAGATATGATCTTTCTAATGAAGACAAGTTGTGATAGATGTACCTCTGAACCCTCTCTGGCACACACAGGTGTATTGTGGGATACCGCTGACCACCTGGCTCTTGCAAGCTGCTCCGTTCAGACATGGCGATCGATGACAGGGATCCGGGTGCTGACAGAGAGGACCAATGAATCCGGGACGACATCTGAAAAACAGATTCACACATACACATTAGGAGGTCTTTGGCCCACAGGTCAAAACAGGACACAAGCCGACAAGTTATTTAAGTATTCAAGTATTTAAGACAGAGCTGTGACCATAAATCACAAAATAAATAATGATGTATTATTATAGGTTAAACTACCGAGCCATATATAAAGGTAAATATAATTTGCTCCACCTTTACCAAGTGCAACATTAAAGTGATGTACACATACATTTATAATTCAGTATGATATATATTATTCTGAAATGGGCTATCCTGCATGAGTACTTTTTTTTACTTTTAGAATGCAGGACATTTACTTGCAACACTATTTTTACACTGTGGTATTGCTCATTGCTCAAAAGATCTGAGTACTTCCACCACTGACTATGACACTCAAACTCCAGTGTAGCCCAATTCCCATTATGTTCTGGGTTCTGTTCAGGGCCCAATGACACATTGGCAATGCCTGCTGCCTGACT
The DNA here is from genome assembly GCA_036024295.1 of Nannoperca obscura. Classification (NCBI taxonomy): domain Eukaryota; kingdom Metazoa; phylum Chordata; class Actinopteri; order Centrarchiformes; family Percichthyidae; genus Nannoperca; species Nannoperca obscura. The sequence goes on from JAVQJL010099162.1 coordinate 28,027, forward strand.
CATACCTTGGCTTGTCTAATGCTTTTGCGACTGGAATGTATGTGTATTTACAAAGCTTACCCCACAAATACGAATCATGCAATATATAGTTTATGTAATGAGACAGACAAACACTCACAAACAAACTTTAAAATATGAAGATGGAAGGAGAACATCTCTTTCTCAACTGGAAAGCCTCAGTTTCTCCATCTCAGCTAACATTCCTCCACTATTAAAACTTTTCTGCACCTCAGCTCTTGTTTCTGCTCTCATATATGAAAGGGAACACACCCCAAAACAGCAGTCTGGAAACTAACAATTGCCCACAAATACTGACATGAAAACGAGCAGCACACATGTGCTGAATAGGAGAAGCACTTTGTGGTTTTTGAATGAAACAACACATCCTCCTCCCAGTGATTGTATTCTGATTGAACAGTGCAATATCTTGATGAAACACAAACAGCCTATCTACACACAAGGTGAGGTAATGAGGTTTCAGTCACGTCTGTCTCACGAGCATCAGATAGAACCAATATGCTTGTATTTTAATCAATACAGCTGCCTACACAGGCTATGTAAAGACATTTTATTCACACCATATGTACGTAATGCGAAACAAGACGGGGGCTCTGAGTGCTGCCAAATTGTGCATGACAAACACTCAATACTATGCCTGACTATGTCTGACTACAGACATAGGTGGAGGACTGAAGCCCCTTCTGCTGCTCTGCTATGCACGCTGTGTAAACATTGTGTAAGCCTAAACCTGCAAGAAATGCAGATAAACATATAAACAGGGCTTCCTATAGCTCTCTTCAGAGGTCCTAAGGGAGTTTAGACAAGGTTTGGACTCCAGTATGAGCTGGTAACTCTACACCCACAGTGGAGCCCCTGGCTGGGTACAAGCCCCTCTTCAAACAGGCTGTTTGATACTGATGACAGGGTAGTGACGGCTGGGTTTTGGCCCGCCCTTGGGCTCTGTATTGTCTTTCATTGGAGAGGAACCTCTGAGCAGGATCAACAATGGTTTTTTTACAGGAGCATCACCACTACACTGGTGTTATTTATCTTCTGTTTATTTGATGCGCCCTCCCCTCTTAAAACAAGACTAAAGCTAATGTTGTGGATCTTGCCTCTAGCTATGAGATTGAAGCTGCTCCAGTAAAGGTTAAAGAGGATGAACTGATCCGGATCTAGATTTTCACTGAAATTGCCTGCTTTCTTCTGACTGTTCTGTTTTGTTTCAGAAAAACTGGAGACTACTCAATTTTGTTTGGCTTTGTTCCACTAGCTTTACAAAGAAAATAGTAAAATGGCTGAGCCACAGAGCCAAGCATGAAGAACCAGGCACACAAGAATGTGCATATACACAGACACAGTGCAGAAAAAGTAGCATGTTTCCAATGTATGTTGCTATAGGTTAACTAAAGCGTAACAACTTTAAATGCCATTGGCAAAGAAGATTTTTCCATGACAAAGTTGTCAGTACACAGTCGGCACTAAGGCACTGAAACTTAGCCTGGAAGTAAAAGTGTAGCAGCACTGGAGCAGCAATGTTGAAAGGGAGTTTGCAGTTATTACAGCGACTCTTCTATCTAATAAAGCCCCCCTGAACGCCAGCTTGGCTTCCCCCCAAACAACCCCCTCCTCTCACGCGCTGAGAGGTCAGATGTCAGAGGTCCCCCATCTAATTGTGATGATAATGTCACTCAGGCTGCAGGGAGTGGGGTGGGGCTGCTCTGCAGGAGAGAATGTCTTTAGAAGGTGGAATTGGTGGAGAGGGCGACAGAAGAGGAGAAGAGAGTTGTCTGGTCCAGCAAGAATGTCATGTCATATTTCCTGTAATCCCTCGTCCCTTGCTCTGAAAACACCGCACTCACTCCGAATGAACAATCCCTGTTGCCCTAGCAACCTCACACATGAACAAGCAAGCCTGACAACCAACCAATCACCTCTGCCCAACCCCCACCCTTCGTCCCCATGGCTATTTGTCATGGCTTGGCTGGGTTTATTTAGAGGCAAATTAACTATGTCTGGAATCTAGGGTGTCACTAAAAAATGAAACACAAATGTGCCACAAAAAGCTTTGAAAGTCAGGGGAAGAAAGTTGCTTGTAGAGCTGAAAAATACAGACTAACAGTCAAATTCTTCTGGAGCCACTTTGTACTGTGGGCATTTGACTGCTGAAGAAAAAGCCAAAGAGCTACAGTCTTAGTCAAAGACCACTGCGACTCCCTGAGGAGAGCTCATTACAACTCATTCCAGGAAGTATTGTGTGTCCAAATGCACGTTGATGTGGCACTACAGAGACAAAAATACCAGGCATTGGAAATTAAGTGTGTTTTACTATGAGAATAAAGTGCATTGATGTTTATTTGTGTGTGTTAGTCTACATGTGCGTGTGTGGGTATGTAGGAGTGACGATACTAGTTATGCCTGATAAATTATTTGTCCTCCCTTACAAATGCACACTAAACTAAGCAGCCAAAACACACATTCTTTTGTCTAGACCTGACTCATTGCCAACATGCTACTCCCATAACACACAAATCAGAGTGCTATCAGTGCATAGACTGTGAGAGACGTGCAACTTTGTCCTGGTGCACCTGAGAGTCTCCTTATCAGGCTCTTTACAACCTTGTGGATTCCACTGCCTCTGGGAACAGCAGGCCAGGAAATGTGCCTTTGCCCAGCCTTATTTGTGGCGGATGTGGAAAGCAGGTGCAGGCTGCGGTTGTGCAATGGGCCCCTGAGTCATATTTAGTGAATGTCGACTTCTGACCTTTGAGGAAGAGAGCAGCAGATGAGGAGGAGGTCTTTGAGTGCAGCGGAGGGACGGCCAGAGTGGGTAAGCTCTCCGTGTCAACACATGTGAGGACTTTTACCAGCTGCAGGCTCGGCACCATGCATCTGTCCACATCTGTCAGCGCACCTCTGGGTGTCTGGCATCTACCGCTCCTGTCAGTCTTTAAGCCAAAACAACTGCGCTGTTTTGCTCATGGGACAAGCCAAGTAACTCCCACACAAACACACATTGGCCGTTTCACACCACTCAAGAGATGTGGTCATCCTTCACAAAACACATGCATTATAACAGTTCCTCTTAACACAGTTTCAAGATTGTTACACTAAGTCAGCACTGCAACAAAGCAAACACATGCAACAATCACTACACACCCAAACACAAAGAAAAGAAACTTACAACCAGCCTCAGCGTCTGAGGAACAGTAGTATCGTGAAACCATAAAAGAGAAGATCCACAGAGAAAATTATAAAAGAAGGAAGAAAGAGATGGCAATTATCAAACATTTAATCAGGAAAAGTGCAAATTACCATTTAAAACATTTTTTGTAATGTGAAAAATTACATTCCAACATTGTGATGTGTTCTGCTTCAAGCTTGAAGATCTTCTGACTGAAACCATATTTGATTTATGCAAGTAAGTTCTGTCACTATACTTATGTAACACAATGCTAGTTTTCCTGCTTTCTGGGTCACTGAAACAGGGTAACCTGAGCTCATCCTCTCCTATACAATAGCAACAACTCTGCCAGAGGTCAAAGGGTGGCTCACCTGTGAACAAAGAGGCTGTAATCTCTGACATGGTTCATACACACAGTCATGCTTCACAAAGCAACAAGTATAAAGGAGTCTTCCTATCTCAGATAGAATTCCCTAAGACAAATGGAGAGGAAGAGCAACAACAGACCTACCATCTTTTACTGCGTATACTTGGGGCAAAATCTCAACTTCAATACTGGATGACAAGAGCTAATCAAAGTTTTACAAATTGAACCTGAGGTTGCTAGAAAGAATTATTAGAATCTTTGGGAAAACTCTGACAACAGTGTTTCTTTCTCTCAGCACAGGCCTCTTTCCCTCACCCCCTTCTTCTACAAGCAATCAGGAACCAGGTCTACTCCTTTATGCAAGACTATACTGACACCACACTGCCAACAGGAGCCCATCCACATCCCCCCTCCTTCCAACAGCCTCTTCTGATCTGCTCTCCTCAGCTTTGCTCTCCCGTTCTCAGAAAAGAGCCAGATTGGGGGTTGGGGAGTGTTTTGTGGCCCAAATAAAAGAGCTAAAGTAGTCAGAACTCCTTTGTATGGAAGTTTGGGGGGGGGAGCAGTGACCCAAACAGCTAGTCTTTCAGGCCTGGGCTTACACGGACCAACAGGCCTTGGCTGTAGCCTGGCAACAGTAACCCATGGTGAGAGGGAGCCGGAGTGAGAAAACGGGGGTGTCGGGAGACAGGGTTTCGTAAGGACAGTTGGAGCACAGAGGACTGATCCCCTACATATGCAGGTAGCACTGATCATCGTGCGGGAACAATTCAGTCTGGTAATTAAGCATGATCATGTCTAAAAGGATGCGTGTTTCACAGTTTAAAAGTGCAAAGTTTGTTTCAACAATTGTGCTTAGACACACAATGGAGGTATTGAAATCTCCAGAAGGAGGCTTCCAGAGCACCCCCAGAGCATGAATATTAAACATGTGAATATAAGGATATTTAACTTTCTCGTGAAGAAAAGCAGTAATGAATCTGACTACGGAAGGCTGTCAGTGGATCCCCCTCACTGCTGATAGCCCCTCAGAACTCAGATTTACACGAATACGAATATAAATCCACAATACAGTGGGGACTGCATATGTCTTCTGGACCAAGAGAATAAAATGTTTTCTTGTTGCCAAGTGTTCAGTAATACTGCAATGAAAAAGGGCCAGACAAGAGCTTGTAGTTTTTCAAATTTTTGTTCAAACAGTATCTGAACAAATCTGCCACAAGTGTCAACAGATTTTTGGAAGAATACTCCCTGACATTTTTCAAATAGCAACACGTTTGCCCATAACCACATTGCATGAATCCCAGTGTCGAGGTCTTTCAAAGCATTCTCCACTGAACTCCACCACAAAAAACCCCACCCAACCACCTAAACTAAACCAGATTTTGTTAAACTTTGAAATTTAAATTTCAAAGACCCCATCCCCAACCAAACATAAAAGACCAACTACAATGCCTTGTCCCGTGTTTTGTCTCAACATGTAAGCCTTAACAGTAAAAACACAATATGAGAAAAGATATCTTAGACCTTCTAAAGACTCTTATTGATGTAAGCTAAGGAGAACACTAGGAAATTACAGATGTTAAAGAAGGGTATGGGTCAGTTTCACACTAACATTTTATAAAACTAAAACAAATTTTAATAATGTAGCAATTTTTTGTTGTTGTTGTTGCTGCATAGTATTTAAGCCCAAACACCTCTGTTAAATCTCAAATTAAGAAAAGGTAAACATGGGCAAAATGCTGCCTGAGTTAAAATCAAGATGTGTGTGGAAAGTGTGCTTAGTGGAAGAGTGAATTCCTTTTCCTGAATCATTTAATGATGGACCCATCCCTTCCTCTTCTAAAAAGGGAGGGAGAGACTAGAGACATTTTGCTGGTGGACCTCAGTTATTCCAATAAGGCCTGCCTAAATATCTCATTGTCTCTCGGATAAGAACAAACAGCCAGGGGATGAGACTTTAGAGGCAGGCTTACCTCTACATAAACGTGGTTTAGACATTGACTCCAAAAAGAATAATAATACATAAATCCCAACTGGATGTTCCTGTGCCAAAAGAAAGGCAAAGCTGACATTAATTGGAATACAGAGTTAGTTTTGTGTGACGTGCGAGTTAACACATCATTTTCCATTTCAACATACTTGGATATAAGTTTCAAGTAATAAAGGATGAAACACATTAGCACAATGTAGCCATGTGGTGAGAAGGGAGGGTGAAATAAAATGAGGCAAAAGACGAGAAAGTTGAGGAGCATGGAGACTCCGGTGCACTGAGTAAGCTGCTTAAGCTTCTCCGATAAGACAGGATGTGCGTAGCAAGGAGGTCAGAAGGCACAACTTCCTGTTACGGGGCCTGGGAACCACAGCTCCCAGTCTCCAGTCATGACCTAGAGAGAAGAAGGGACACCAAACCCAAATCCTTCTCCCTATGATGGTGTAACCTCTTGATCAGATAGTAGTCTCCTCGTGGATATGACCACTGTCCTATTAATCTAATCTGAAACTACTGGGTCTGCAACAAATCAGTTTTCCTGGATAATGATAAACATGACAATGGCTCCATCTGTCCATTAGGACAGCATGAGTGATATAGGCTATATGTTGCCTCACAAAATTGCAAACTAACTAATTACACATCAAACAAGTCATTCCAAACATTCTAATTTCAATAAGACTAGTCTGACAGTATTGTTAAAGACATTCCTGAAGTGGCTGCCAGGGTGAATGGATGGGAGGTATGGACAATGACGTGAAAGCACCAGAGGGACAGGAGGAATCTTACTAAGCATTCCATTCTAATCCACCATAAAGATGCTAAAGAAAACACATGCCCTGAGGTGCTCCGAACTAAGCCAACAATATAATCTGTCTCTTTGTAACGGTCTGTCAGTAAATATGTGACTTGGAAAGACGTGTGTATATTTCTTCTATATTATACTTCTTAGTGAATTGTGTTCTTAAAAAATGCATTTTCATCTGTTTTGGGGTAAATTAAATTGTAGGCGCTGCATTTCCCAGGTTGTGCCTGGGAAAAAAAAATTCCCCTCATTTAAAAAAAAAGGATGAAGAGTACGTATCCTTTCTCTTTAAACACATGTATAGTTCTTGCTATTTTCCAAAAGTGAACCAACACCACCAAAAACTTTTTACTCGGAAAACAGCACTCCACACTCGCTGGACAGTCTGCTTCCTATCAAAGTCAGAGATGTCCTCTTTCATCATGTTCTAAGAGGCTGGGAGTTGCTACAGGGTCATAACAAAACACACAATTTATATGCTAACTCAGCTACTGAGGCCAAGGGTAAAGCATTTATAACTTGAACAGAGCCACTGTATCCATCCATGGGCCTCACACAGCCGCAAAGCCCCACATTTATTTCCATTCAGTTTAGGGGATCTGGGAGGAAATAGTTGGGTCATAATCTGTGATCTGCCACTGTGTTGAGAGACAGAGGCAGAGGATGAGCCGCCAGAGCTTGGACAACACGCAGAGAGAGAAAGACTGGACCTGGTTGTCGCTGCACTGTGAGAGAGTCAACATGTGCTAGAGGGACTCTGAGCTACCGGCTTCATTCCTCCACAAGCTTGTCTCTCACAGTATGGGGGCGGCTGACTGCTCAATAGCAGCACCTGGCCCTATGCTTCCCCTTTGTCAAGATCTGACTTCACTGGATTACCATCACAACATCCACCAGCTGTCCTCCACGGAGCCCCCCCACCCACCCCTCCTACTCAGACTCCCTCTACCCATTCCCTACCCCCAGTCCGATCCCTCCAGCTGGATCCTTTCTGAATGACACCCTCTCAATCTGCCTAATTATCTCTCCTCCAGCCACGCCGCTGTGGCCCTCGCAGCACATTCTGCTCACAGGGCGGGGCTGAGGGGCCAAAGGCTCTTCAACTGGACTTCCTCACTGCTCACCTAGAAGGCTGCACTCTCTGTGACAATACCAAGCCTTCACTGTCAAGTTCAAAACTTGGGGCCACAGTAAGATCATAAAAAGAATATTGTGTATCAAAGAGATCTTCATCAAACTAATTTTGCCTGCCTTTATTAAACCATCTCTCACACAAACCTAGTATAACGTGGATTATGAGCTCTACACAAGTTGAATCACATCAGCCTGCTGGTCATAGGTAAATACTGAATATTCCTGCTTTTCCACACAAGACCCTGGTTAAAAACTGGTGTTGCACTTATGTGACCATTAAAATAATCTCAGACTTTGATAATGATACACGGCCACTGCAGTGTTTGTACACTGGAGGTTCAAATTGGCACAAGCATGTGAAGATGATTTTGAGTAACGATTATTATTTGATCACTTTAGTGAACACAACCACCCCTTCTACATCATGTTCTATGTGCATGTGTAATCATCAAGATAGGAATTATTGGCTGACTAGCAGTTGCAGCCAATATCTATTGTGAGTTAGTACCAACGTGCGGGGTCATGGAGCCAGGTTGGAATACTCATTCAGACCACAAGACACCACACTCCGAGACACAAAGACAAGATTGAGAATTATGAGAGAACTTGCATGTTAAAGCTATAGTATGATATCATAGGTGTTTGCCAACAAGACAGGGGATACATTGGTATCTGGGACAGTAACAAAGGTAGCTGCCATAGATGCCGTATTACGGTCACTTGAGAAGCTACTTGCCCTAAGAAAGATTTAATAACAGTGGCTGGTAAAGAAACAGGAAGAGATGAACATTCTCTACATGGTACAATGTGTATGGTTCTGTGAAACAGAAAAGTGATTTCAAGTAAGGTTGTTTTCTAATGGATCTCCAAATTCCTTTCAAATGCCAAAACATGTATCTGTATCTGCATTTTGTTTCTGTCTTTCTACTCCATATTGGCTTCACTTTGCTGTGGCCTTTCTTCTCTCCCTCTCTGTGTCCTGTTCTGATGGTACCAAGTTACAGTCAGGTATCTGACAGAATAAAAGATCTTTTCTGCTGTTTTGGATCTCCTGTTTCTGTAGGCTCCCAAGGGAAGGGGTGGGGTGGCTCCACCACTCACCTCTGTCTACGACTGGTCTGACCACTCTCATGTGGCCATGCTCTGCTCCACTGCTCTGCCCTGCTATGGGACGCTTTCTACACAGTATGTCCCCCTCCATTAGAAATAGTTTCCCTTTGCGCTATAAGTGCTGAACGCATGCCCATCTCCTAACATATGTACACTTAACCTACATGTACACAGCACAAAGGACCGAAGGACATAATGGTATATATATATATACACACAGGATGAATGAATAGTGTCTTCCAAAAGAAAACACATTCCCTGTGATGAGATTACATTAAATCTAGAGACTACTGTATACTATATATATATAGGCCAATCATTGAGTGTGTTGTGTTCATTTTCACTACTAGTGCAACAGTATTTCTGTCTATTTTTTTGCTCAGACAAATTATCTGTCTGCATAAAGTTATACATTTACTCACATAATGACACTGGCTACAGCTAATGATTGAAAAAATGTGGGTGGTAGTTACTTGTTCCGCATGCAGTCGAGTTACACATTGGCTAGTGTGTAATGGCTACTACTGTCAGAATACTCTTTGTAATCACTTTCATCTTTAAAATATATATATAAAAAACATTTGTCTTATTATTTGCTTTTAAAAAGCGTATTCATGGTTTGACTCCTCCCCCTCCCCACTCCCCTATTGTAAACTGCAAATAACTACAATAAAATAATAAATGTACTGTTTTGGAGGGAAGCAGCTGAAAACCAAGGATTTTTTGTTTTGTTTTCTATCAACGACGGTATCTCTTCCATCTGAAACACTCAGGCATGTTTCCTTAGCTAAATGCTTTTTAAAAAAGACAAATGACCCTCAGGCAAGACACTGTAGGCTATTTAACCTGACTATTGTAATAGACAACCCCCACCACCACCACCAATTTGAAAAACAAAAGCCTTATCACTGTCAAAAGATGTGAGAGCTCAAATATGCCGAAAGCTGGGAGGAAAGGAGGACAGTTCATCAAAAAAGTATTTTTAAACATTCAAATAAACTCCAATTGGTAAAGGTTACCTGTACAACAAATATAAATATTACACACAGAAAAAAAAGGGTAAAAACACAGAAGGAAAACTTAACTCATGCTATGAGCAGCATAACGGTGTGATTTAAGTCTGACAAACAGGTGCAAGAGATGAGTGAGGCAACCAGACATGTTGAGGCTTGTTGATGCTCATCTGTGTAGACTTTATCAATTTGTCCTATCTTTCACCACTTGTATGTGATTATTGTACATTTAGGATTTAAAGAGGACATATTCATTTCAGTATCAGACTGGACATGAATCTTTCCGCTGAACCTTTGAAGAACCAACTGACAAATAATAGCCTGTGGAAATTAATTTAAACACAAGGCCTACACTTTTGGTTGAATGCCTTTCAAAAACTACGTTTATGAAGTAGTGAGGCAGGAGAAACTGAGATTGGAGGCTTTGCTGAAATAAAACTGGCCCACACAGGTCTTATCCTGGTACATGTTCCACTTACATGCACCGAGAGGATGAATCTAAGCATGTCCCTCCATTTTCACATGGTCTGTTTTTATCCAGGCAACGGAACCCTGTGGAAAGTGGAGAAATTAGTTAGAGAACCACACAACTGAAAGATTTTTTAATGCCATCCACTTTAACTTGAAGAGGCACATGCAATCCTACACGCAATAAAGCCCAGCAAAACTATATATATTGCACAATTGGAAAAGTATAGGACATCTTTGTAAACTCTCTGTAAAATACCATGCAGATACTCAAATTGATAGAATCCCTCTAGATAGCAGGCCATTGCCACTTGTGGCATCTTGCAGACACACCCGCGTGTTTGTTGTTTACTTTGTCAAAAGCAGATAAACTTTTGTTTCCTTGATAGAGATACGTGCTGACATAATGAGATTCTTTCTTCGTGTAAACGTATTTGTCTTAGAGACATTCATTTATCATTATCTGAAAGTCATTGCTCAACGGCTTCGACGGAAAAATATTTAGTCGATTAAAAAGGTCTTTGTTAAGAAAGGGAAGGGGTAACTTCGGATCATCACCCCCTGCTTTAGCTTAAACAAATGTTCTTCAGTCCCCCCCCCACACACACACACACTCTCTCTCACTCTTTTGGAAACTTATTATGTTAAACATCATTGCACAAGCCCAAGCTCCTCAGCCAAACTCTTGTGCCGCTTGTTGCAGGAGCTGCTACACGGGGGTTTGTTAACTCGGTGGAGCAGCAGCGCTCACACTGTGCCACAAGACTTCAACAAAAGGAAGCAAACCACTGCACAAAGATAAAACCTAACCCGTTAAAAATATCTATTTCCTGTGAGATTTATTCACACAAAAACGTTTGACACGTGTAGGCTAAATGTCTCCGGTGTCTGTTAGGCTAACGTTATCTGTTCAATTATTCCAATGGGCTTTGGAATACGTTGTAGATTTCCTATTGATATGTGTAACTAATAAACTAGCTACCAAGTAAAAGAAACAACTTAAACAGGCATGTCAGAGCTCACTGGTAGCCTACATAGTCAAGGATAACTTAATTTGGTACTTGGGGGATAGACTGTCCAGCCTACCTATGGATGTAGCAAACAGCATACAGCCTACTTGCATGCATATTGTTAATGTTAATTAGTTAGGCTTACCGTCACAAATATGCATAAACAACAAAAATGGCAAAATAATCCATGGAATATTCCCTTCCATTTCGGTGGAAACGTTTCCAGCGTTTCAGGTCGGGCTTTTAGTAGAAATACATCCTTTAGTAAGTTCACATAAAAATGAAGGCTCCAATATCGATGAGGAATTTTTTATAAAGTCAGCCGGAAAGCGTAGCTTTTTAGGTCCCGATCCCGTATTATCCTCTGCAGGTCGGCCACGGCTGCTGTGATTCTCGGTTAACCTCCTGGAACTTTTGAAAAACTTTTCCTTCCCGATCTGTCCCAGCGTCTGTTGCTACTCCGCCTCCGCCTCCTCCTCTCTCTCTCTCTCTCTCTCTCTCTCTCTCTCTC
>JAVQJL010099167.1:0-53913 GCA_036024295.1 Nannoperca obscura
AACTGCCCCAAAAAAAAACAAAGGGTTTTTCAACCACCCCCCCCCCCCCCCCCCCCCCTCACACTCTTACTATGTGACAGAAACGTGCTCTAAAGATCCCTTCAGAAGGCAGTAAGACTGCTGAAGCTGGGATTTGATTCTTGAACGCGCTGCCTCCCTGCTGCTGGCAGACGGGGAGTGACTGTGGATGTAATGTAATACTTCCTGCCTTCTGAATAATAAATGGAGGAGACACTCGTTGACCATTATATACTGATCTGCTCTCTCTCCGGTTGTCTCTCATCACAGTGTCAGCTCTTCTGTTTGAAACCCCACGCCCAGCTTCCTCAGACAGAGCTTCCCGTGCTAGATGTCCCTGCACTGGCGGAAACAGCTCACTTCTCTTTGAAAACAGAAAATACTGTTTGTTTCCATCTTGCCTCTTCAGGTGACAGGATGGGGAACGGCTCGATGAAATCAAAGCGCTACAAACACACAGACGGCTCTGCTGCCGCGTCCAACAGCGGAGCCCACAAAGACAAAGCCTCCTCCCTGGACTCCCTGAGGGCCCGAGTGGACGAGCTGGAGGGCGAGGGCAAGAGGAGGGACGAGGAGCTTTGTGCCAAAGAGCAGCAGATCAAGGGTCTCCAGGAGCAGCTGGCCAAACAGACGCGAGCTCTGGTCGAGCTGAGCGAGGAGCTGCAGAACAAGTGCATCCAGATCAACAAGCTGCAGGACGTGATGAAGAACCAGAGCGGAGCCTCTGCAGGTCTGGCGTCCAGGCAACCTTCCATCAAAACCAGCGGCAAGAGCAGCCCCAACCTCAGCGTTCGCATCAAGGAAACCCTCAACAGAAGGAAAGGGGCCAAAGCCGGGGTGTCGGCTGAGCCCACGTCCAGGACCTACGACTCCAGCGGCCTGCCAAAGTTCTCCTTCGAGAAGGCCCGGGTACCAAAGGATGCAAGGTGAGAAGTTTGTCTTCAGGGAAGGTTCAAAACACAAGGGGGGGGGGGTAAAGAGGTTCACGGTCTTCAGGCTCAGGCCATCTCAGCCTCGTGGAGGAGAGTTAAAGATACAAGCAGCAGCAGGTGGAAGAAGCAAAGATTTTAGCGTGATGATGTGCAGAAAAACACTATTCAGTTTAAAATGTCCGACTTACTGGCTCAGAAGAAGTGACAGCATCTGGGCAGAAGGACATGGACGAGCACTTTCTGTATAATTCGGGTGCTTTAGTTCAGTTTTTAGACTGTGGTTTGTGTTTGGCCCTTTCCTTCTTCTACACGACGAAGCCATGTCCATAATGAAGTTCATTCACAGTTTGCTGTGGAAGATCTTGAGTGGCCCACATAGAGCCCTGACCTCAACCCCACCCAGCACCTGTGGGAAGAACTGGAACAGTGTGAGACCTGATCACACAGCACATTAAAGCCTGTGAGATATGCAACAATAACATGTAGCAGGGACCTTGGGTGTCACGTAGGTTTGCACATTATAGCCCTGTTTGCACACAGCAGCGGGTAAATAAACAGGCATGAATCTAACTTTCTATCCAATAAAACAGGAGCTCCACTCTCATAAAACACAATTACCTTTCTCACAGCTGTTATTGTATTGATTTATACTACAGTGTTACAGCATGTCCCATCCCAACAGGAAGTATATCAAATTAAGGAAGTAAGTTGATCTCAAAATGCCGCCTCATGGGAACGTTAAGGCTTCAAGCCTCGAGAAAGGATTATTTAGAGAGAAAAATAATGTTTCAACCCTTCAGAGCACTGTGGAGAGCTAAGATGCTAAATATGAAGCTTGTGTATGATGAGCCCTCTAGTGGCTGTGAGCAGGCACAGAGAACTACTTTACTTTAAAATGTTTGCCCATTTCATTCAGTTTCACTTGATCCTGCTCTTATAATAAAGAAGAAGGTTCAGAAACATACAGTCAGTAACAACCAGTGGAAGCTCTGTTATTACAAATAGATTCCCCTTATTAAATACTTTGACTGTCACAGAAACTAGCATCAAATGGTATGCAACAGTAAATGAAATCTTCATTTAGTCACATTTGAGTCACAGTTTTGGTGAATGGTGGTGTCCGCATTTCATTTTCACTGAATGCCGATGAAGATGATGGTGTGATCTGTTCCCTTACATCTGGAGGATGTGACTGTGACACTGCAGCATTCATAACAAAGGTGTGTTCGCACACTTTATTAAAATCAACTGCAGCTCCTGTGATTTGGAAATTACACATTTCGATAATATTTGAATGAATTGTTCAGCTCCAACAGAAATCCTTCACAGCATATAATATAAAAGCTGAAAGACTGCTGGGTAGTTGAAGACACCTGGTGGTGTTTTTTGGGGGCCTTCAGGTCTGAAAGCTCTACTGTGTGATAACAAGTGGCCGCACACTTCATGTTCAGACGTCTTGCTGTTGGGTGTTTGAAGAGGTTCCAGTTAAAGAAGCTTAAATCAGCTCGATTTTATTCATACAGCCCGAAAAGGAAAAATCACAAATTGGCCGGTTTTCCCAACATGAAAGCCAAAGTGCCTTCTTCCTCCTTTATATTGTCCAGCACGATCCTCATGTTTAAAACATATGTTGCTAATAAGCCCCGCATGCATGATAGAACAAACCTGATGGAAATGAGGCGGGCTGGTTACCCCACGCAGAACAAACCCACGCAACACGCTGCAGACGCACCGCTACACACTAAAACAGGTCGGATGGATGGACGCTCCGGTTTTATGAAGCCCAAAGTGATCATGTATCACACACACGATAAAGATGACAGACAGACCACCCACCACCTGCTCTCTCACGATCTCTAGTGAACTTAACCTGGTTCGCATTAAACCTTAAAGTACTCAAAAGCAGCTTTTACGCAACAACAAGTATCAAAACTACAACAGAAACATACTGAACTACAAGCAAACGTTTCACCTCAGTGGACATGAACAAGTCCAACATGTGAAGGAGGCGGTTCTGCTGCAGGGTTGGGGATTCGATAAAGAAGGACATGAAGGACGGAAGGAAGGAACAAAGGAAATTAGGAAGGAACAAAAGGAGGAAAGAAATAGATAAGTAAAAAAAAAAAAGGAATCAAAAGGTAGTAAAATGGAAAGGATAAAAGAACAGAATGAAAGAAGGAAGAAAATAAAGGAAGAAGGAAAACAAAGACAGAAAAAATATGAAAGATATGGGAAGAAAGAAGGAGTCTTATTTTCAGTATTGATTAATCTGTTGATTATTTTCTGGATTATTTGATGATGAATCATTTGGTCCAAAATACCAGAAAATAGTTTATTTAAAGATTATTAAAAAAATCTGGACGCAGTTACTATTTTTGAAATGTTTGCTGTAGAAAATACACACACACACACACACACACACACACACACACATATATATATATATATATATATATATATATATATATAAATGCTGATTTGTTATATTATAAAAAGTTGATCAGTATTTATTTTCTCATTTTGTTTTAAAAGTCTGCAAAGTAAATGCAGTCGAGTAAAAAGAAAAGTCCAACCAATGGAAACACTGAAGCTGCAGAACGTCCAAACTGCACTGACACTACACACAGTAGTGGATTCAATGCACTCAGTCATTTCCACGTCTGCCTGCAGCGTCCTGAGTTTTAAACTGCAAATCAAACAACTCAAAAAGCAAAGATATGTGACAAACACAGCGTAGTTCTTCCAGTGAAGTCCACGATGACCGTCCAGTAGCCAACAGCGTTTTAAAAACACCACTTATTTCCACAGCAGGAGCCACATTTACTAACTGTTCCTCTGTTGCCGTGACAGCGTGAAGAAGCTGCTGACAGACGCCCTGAACAAGAACCAGTACCTGAAGAGGCTGGAGCTGCAGCAGATCAAAGACATGGTGGAGTGCATGTACGAGCGCACCTACCAGCAGGGAGAGTGTGTCATCAAGCAGGGGGAGCCTGGGAACCATCTGTTTGTCCTGGCAGGTAGGTGCAGTCCTGTTCGGTCGCCTTTCTTCTTCTTAGTCTGGAAACACACGACAAACCTGCGTCTGTTCTCAAGGGACAGTCATGTAGAAAACCCTCTTCAGCCAGCTGTACTCAAAGACTACAGCTGAACTGATTAACCTTCAGTGATGTCTCTTTTCTTCTTCTTCACACAATCACATAGAACAACATGGTTTGCAGAAAAACATTAAACACAAGTGCAGATTTCAGCCAAAAGACACACACACACACACACACACACACACACACACACACACATATATATATATATATACATACATACATTATTCTCAGAACTTGTTCCCAATGAAGACAAATGTCTTTCTTTCTCAATCTTTTCTCAATCTTCTCAATCAAAATCTAAATTTTCTCAATCTCAATCTCAAGGCCAGGTCGCATCCTGAGGTCATGAATTTGGCCCGTGATGACATCACTGTAATCATTTGCCACACAAGTGATTTGATCCGGGGTGAGAATATTACAGCAGGAGTGATCCCTGACCTGATGTACGCACCAGGTCACATGTGGAGTCGTGCATAACCGGACAGCCGAAATACTTGTTTTCTATTCACTGCGTAGATAATGAACTCTTTCTGCTGTCTAGATTGAGTTTTTTTGTTGCAGTATTTTATTATTTATTAGATTTTGATGATTGTATGAAGAGTTTTAAGAACACAAACACTTGTTGGATCATGCATTTGTGGTTCTGCAAATGGAAACACACTGTTTGTTTCACTTATTCTCAAAACTGAGCCCAACAATCCGTCAGAGAAATAAGAAAAACTTGAGAATCAACCTGAGGATTTATTATTGGTCTCTTTAGCCATGTGTGTCCTTCCCAATGTGCATATTATCTTACATTTGACTACATTTTAAGTGACCAATTACTGAGTGTAAATAGTGCTGACTGCAGGGTTAGCAGCTCTGAAATGAACAGAATTTGGCAGGAAAAACAGTCACCTGCCACACCGGCACACAGCTTATTGAGACGCTTTTGTTTTGGACTTTGTATGTCCTCAAACTTTGCCCTTACTGGCTACCATACAGCCTCTCTGACCATGAGCCAATGAAATCAAAGTGAAACAGCAGCTCTGATTGGTTCCAGTGCTCTCTGCAGATTAATGGCATCTACACTCTTGCACACTCTTGTACCAGTCTGAAAGGTTAACTAGCCTAATGTTATTCTTCTAATTACTCTGGCCAGTGAAAAGTATTCTTGGAAGGTGTATAAATTATTCATTCCTCTCTCTGGTTCATTAGCTCTTGGCAGGAGAGCAAAAAAGTTCATTAATGTATTCATCCAGTCACCCAGACACAGTGTGTTATGAAGTACATGACACTGAAATGCACCATAACCCTGCTTTATGTTTATTGTTTTATATATTTACATATCAGTTGTTTACTTCCTTATTTATTTACCATTTCACTTACATGTTTATGACGTTGAATACATTAATTGAATGTTTTTCTGGTTGATATAGAGAACTTAGTGCTATCCTTGTTCATGTACAGTATCTGGTACGCCCCAAACTTCACTGGCAACTCTCTCAAAGTAACTAGGCAACAAGGTTTTTTAGATGACCACATGGCCTCCTAACAATGGTTGGCCATCTGCTAGTGTGGTTGGTGGTGAAATTAGCCATTCACAGACAAAGTGTCCCAGTATTTGTTCTGCTGTCTGCTGGTACAGTGATTTCTCACCCTGAGTAGGAAAATGCAGCAGGTCGGTGTAATCCTGATGCAATAAGATTTGTCCAAATATGACCAAAACTATTCATAGAAAGTTGTGAATGACACATTACTTGTTTTGAAATGACTGTAAAAGACAGAATCTTTTCTCTGTGGCACATTTTACCACCAAAAATGAATCCCAGCACAGCTTTTGTGACGTGAATAGTTACCAAGGTAATTTAACTGCTCGTGATTGATGAATATTCACTAACAAAAGCCCTTGAAATAATCACACAGACGTCAGGAGCCAGCGATTGTTATCTCCTTAATGAAGTCTTTCATTTGAGTCATAATTTGTGCAGCAAATGATTTCGTTTCAGGGTCACTGATGACCAAGAGCTTAAAAATATACTTAAGTTACACTAACAGTAGGTGGGCACAGATGGCAGGAAAGAGGAACAGGAGTATTTTGTTGTTTTATATACTGTATAAAGGATTTAGCAACACAATTTATTTTCTGAAATGCAGAAAATCAAACCTGCAGGACTGTATGTACTTATTTCTGCTGAGTCTGTGTATCATAAACCACACTCCTGCTTGTTTGCAGGTATTATTACAGGCTCTGTCCATACCTACCAGCTGGTGAAATCATGAAAAGCACAAGGAGAACGTTGTGATGTTCTTGCCTAAGGATCCTGTCATTCGACTCTGTCTGTAGCATGTGTCTTTTCTGTTGTGTCCTAAATGTGGGTTTATCGATTGTCCTTGTTTCATATTTGCAGATGGGAAGCTGGATGTGTTTCAACATAACAAACTGCTCACGTCGATAGCGGTGTGGACCACGTTTGGGGAATTAGCCATTCTGTACAACTGCACACGGACTGCATCGGTGCGAGGTAACGGGTTTTACATTTATACAGTAAAGACTAAAACTACCTCAGAACTCACTTATACCTGTTGTGCACCAGGCTGGGGCCAGTCAGTCCATGATGGCTGATGATGGACACACTGACTGCTTTATGGCAGACGTGAACAAATGTCATGTCGCACATGTCTGATGTTGTGAACCATTTTTTCCCCTTTGCTGCCGCCCCTCCCTTGTACGACTTTGCATTTACATGTAGCGTAGTGGTGTCCCAATTCCAAACTTTGCTCCAAGAAGTCAGAACCTCCAGATCGCAGGTGGGGCATGGAGAACTTATAGTGTGGCTGAAGGTGGTTGTTGGAGTGTGGGGTCGAACCCATGACCTTCTGGTTGATAGGCACACAGCTGTACCGGCTGAGAGGTTCACATTTTGGTTAGTTAGGCACCAAACCTACTTGGTTACACTTTCTGGCAGAAAAGCTTTCTAACAAGAGACTCAGTTTAAATGCGAGAAGTTTGCAAATCTCGGACTACCTATTTAGACACGACCGTAAAACATAGCCACCTTTAATATGTCACAGATGAAAATGTGTTCCTCCACCATTTTCTCTTATATCCCCACAACGCACTCCTGAATGCAACCTGACACTCCTCTGACCTTCATCCGAGCTGCGGTGACTTTTCACAGATAGTGAGAGCAGGAGAACCAGATGGGTCATTAGACCGCAGTAAACAAACTTTTGCATGGGTGTGTTGACAAAGGCTTTACATGATATCCACAGCTTTGCATTCTGATTGCTTTTCGCCTCCTTGGCATTTGGAAAGCACATACCATGTACTATGTGAGTGCTCTTTGTCCGGGTTTGTATATTTAACCAAGTAATTGACTGGTGGCCCTTGGGGGAGGGACGCCGAGTTGACCTCGATATTCAGGGTGAACTGGAAAAGCCTTGACAGTTTGACAAGTCTCTCTGAGTGGGATTTACATGATAACAGATGAAGTGGATAAAGGGCAAACTCTTTCTTTGCTACCGGTTCGTGTCAAACTTTCACAGCTACTTCCTTCTTGTACCAACAGAACCCCGTCTGAGAGTTTCTGTGGATTTTATGTGACTCACCACCAAGACAGGAGACAGATTACAGTGTTTTACAGCCTCCTTTGTCCATCTGACAACACAAAACTATAGTTGTTTCTTTGTGGCGATAGAAGGCTGTGATTAAACTAGAAAATGGGAAGAAAGATAAGGGACAGAACATCCGTCTCCACGTTTCCAGAGACTCACTGCTATTGAAAACAGCTGTGGCTCCTTTAGTATTTACTAACCAGGGACACAGGTTAACTAGTTTCTCATTGAAAGGCCAGATCCTGGACCATGTCCCACTGTCTGATGGATGTGATGTTGCTTTTACAGCGGTGAATAAAGTGAGGACATGGGCTTTGGACCGGGAAGTGTTTCAGAACATCATGAGGAGGACGGCTGAGACGCGACATGAACAGTACCGCAACTTCCTCCGAAGGTTAGCCCCCCCGAGCTGTAGCCAATAAGCTAGCATCATCTTCCCATTCTGGTAAGAGATAATGTACAACAAACTTTCCCTGAAAGTAGAATGAAG
The DNA here is from genome assembly GCA_036024295.1 of Nannoperca obscura. Classification (NCBI taxonomy): domain Eukaryota; kingdom Metazoa; phylum Chordata; class Actinopteri; order Centrarchiformes; family Percichthyidae; genus Nannoperca; species Nannoperca obscura. The sequence continues at coordinate 8,139 of JAVQJL010099167.1, forward strand.
AAGGACGCTGTTGTAATCTGATTTGATGTATGACTCCCACCAGCCAATTAGGAACAAGCACTTTTTAGAGGACATGCTAGAAATATGGTTACTACATCAAACTCTCTGATGGTTAGGGTACAAAATGACCACCAGCTGGTAGCCAATCAACAAGTCACTTTGTAATATAAATGGTAGGTCCTGATCCAAAATAGCCCAAAAACTAAAAACAATCCAAGTAATTGGGATCTGGGAGCACAGTTGGGCACAATAACCAAATAAAGTGTAAAGTAGGAAGTTAATTTTGGACAAAGTTAAATCCATACAAATTTGTCCCATGGATAAACTAGGTGGTTTTAGCAAAAAGACAGTTAAAGCGTTATTAAGCAAGTTTGGACCACTAGGGGGCAGAATGATTCTAAAACAAACTCATAGCTACAGATCGTTGATATACCATTGGTTATCAAGATGTTGTGGGTAATGTGTTATCAATCAGTTAGATACTCGCACATCTAGCAAACACAGGGCAGCATGGGATCCCACTGGAGTCTTGTTTGTTTTCATCTAATCAATTAGTCCAATGTTCATTCAAACCTTTGGCTCTCCACCACCTCCTGAAGAAAATACATTAAACTTGTCTAAACTGTGAGAGCAAGAGACTCAAAGAGGCTAAAACCTGCAGATTTATGCAGCAGATGAAGGGTTAATCAAGTCTACATCATGTCATTTGTTACATTGTCCTGGTGCATTACTTGATTACTGTGACACAGGAAATATAATGGTCCCTGGCAGCATGTGTTTGGCCGTTTGTATAATAACGTACACGCAGAAATTAACGTTCATCATCTGTGTTTCGTCTTTTCTGTCAGTGTCTCACTCTTGGCTAATCTACCAGAAGACAAGCTAAGCAAAATAGTGGACTGCCTCGAGGTGGTAAGTTATTCTGTCAAACTATCTATATTTCCACTGGAGGGACAATGTGACTTTTCATTGTATTGCCTCGGTATTGCTCAACCCTCTGGCAGCTCCTGGGAGCCCCAGTGTTGCAGATAGCTGCTGTCAAAATATCATTACCATTTGGCCATATACCATTACTGCATGTCAGCATATTCTTTCTACCTCCAGTCAGCAAGACCTCACAAATTACCTTGTTGATGAACAGAGCCGATATTATTCCTGTCATCGCCGGGTGCTGTATATTGTTACCATAATTATTTGACCAAGGCCCCAGAAAGTGTTTATTCAAATGGGGGACGAGTGATTTCTTAAAGATGTGCGAGTGACAGGCTTTTGGTGTGAGAACATGCAAGTGTGTAAAAGTGAATGTGTGTGTGTGTGTGTGTGTGTGTGTGTGTGTGTTGAAACATGCAGGAGAAGGCCTTACTTCAGTTCCCCTCCATAAGCATTGTATTTCAACAGAGAAAGAGAAAACGGAGCGCAGCTTGACAGCTTCGGCTCAAAAAACAGCCTTTCTCAGCGTCTTTCCACAATGAAAACTTCAAGGACGTTCTTTGCTCGTTTGGTCGTCACATTTCTTTCCACTACGGGAGAATTTCCTTATTCAGTCATTTCTAATGGAGCTGATTCTGTTGCCTCTCGGGGGGGTGGCTGTAACCTAATAGTGGTGCAGATGTTCGTTGAGAATCCGCCAGATAATATTGAAGCGTCTTGTCAAACAGCGGGGGAATGGAATTTGGTGTGTTCTGGTGTGTGTGGTTTTGCCTGTATAGTATGTCAGTGTGTGTGTGTGTGTGTGTGTGTGTGTGTGTGTGTGTGTGTGAGGGGGGTCGGAGTACCTTGTTTTTAGGTTTTCAGTCAGATCTGCTGAACTGGAAAGCTTCAATGGCGGAGACGGAGCTCTGTTGAAAGTAAAAAACATGAAATAGAAATGAAACTAAGTTCCGTCGTGATCCTGGAATGAAGTATCTTGTAATGTCATCACTCAAACTGACTCGTGTACCCAGAGAGCTGCAGCCTAGCATTGGTGGTCTGAACTTGGAAGCTCAGCTAAGCTAACAAGCTAATTTAAGATGCTTAAAATAGTTTTCTTTTATGTGGTAGTAATCTCAGCTTGCTGCTTTGTGATCCCTTTACTGAGCCTGACATTTTGATCTGGCAACATGGTGCAGCTACAGAATTATGTTAGTGTGAAGAGGAGGTTACTTGAAGTTGATGACATTTTCATTGCATTATTCCAATAGAGAGGAAGCACACGTACACGCAGCGCCCCTTAAACATGTTTCATTTGCTCAAATTAGGAAGATGCTCACAATATTACCGAGCAAAAACAAGATGTAAGGTGTTAATTGGTGAGCTTCAGAGGTGCTGGTAGGTGGAATCTGTTACCTTTGGACAGATCCAGGCTGGCTATCTCCCCTTTGTATAGCCTTTGTGTCAAAATGTCAAACTTTTGCTTCAAAATGAGATGAGAAATGAGATGATGGTAAACAACTTTGTCCATAAATGAACCTTCTCTGTAAATTGGGGAGGACTGAAAGTAAATCTCACCGTCATATTTTAGCCCTTTGTAAATAATTCATGAATGCTCATGTCATGACTGATATTTCAACAGCTCCTTGAAGGCCGTGCGATGCTTTCAAGGAGCTGCACAGGACAACCAGTCCACCTGGGGGCTGCTGAAGACTGGGGGTGGTCTTAAAAATAGGTTTAGTCCTTCCTCTTGTTTTAGTGTTTCTGTCACTGGAAGCAGGGAGAGACGTGCAGTTCAGTAAGTGCTGTGACCGGTCGATTGACAGCCGACCTAAAATAGGACAACTGCAGCCACACACACACAGCAGAGCACAAGTGGCCTCCTCTAACACTGACATGTGCATGACATGTACCGATGTGTGTGGTTGTTGGTGGTCAGTGTAGAAGAGCTTTTAAGCTTTTTCTTTTGGTGAAAATGTGCTCTTTCTTTCCTGAAAAGGTAAATGTTTGGCTCAAGTTCAAGATTCAAGGGCTCAATTCAAATGCTGTCGCTCCCCTGCACAGTCAGTGTATCATCCAGGCAGTCTTTATAAACAAAACCCTGGCATGTTGTCTCCGCTGTCACGGACAGGTGTTAAACTAGGCTCTCCTGAAGCGTAAACGGGACGTAAACAAGCTCGGACGCTCAAGGAAACACTTGTGTCAAGAGTTTTGACAGTAAACACCAGGGAATGTTTACGCGTGGTTGCTCTGATCTGTTTGTTCACTTTTTGCCAAAGTCCTCTGTAGTCAAATGGATTACAGCCGTTGTCTCATCGGCAGGAATTTGGCACGCGTCCCAGAGAACATTTCATCCTGGTCACCTTCATTCTTTGCACTTCCTGTTCTTCACCTAACAGCTTTAAAAATGGAAGGCGGTGTGGCTTCTCGCTGATTCAGCAGCCCGGCTGCACAGCTGTGGTTGGGATGGTGTGTGAGGTTCGGTGTGGATGGAGGGAGAGTGTCTGAAAGTGTAAAATGTCAGAATCAGATCTCAGCAACCTGAGGGAACAGACTGTACCTCTGTGTTTAATTCAGGAATATTACGACGCTTGTGAAACTGAACTAGACATTGAAACTCTCTCTCAGTCAGCGTGATCTTACTTCTGTACCAACCGGATTGTGTCAGAGTGGACGTGACTTTTTTTACCATGACCAGAGGAACTACTTGTTTCTAATTGGCCGACAGGTATATCCAATCGAATCAAGACACCTCAAGGTGAAACCCTATTTGCTATGTTAATATTTAACTCTTGCTGGTGAAACTAACTACAAACAAGCTTAAAAACACATTTTCTTTTTGCCTGTGATAAGGATGATAACATACTCCTGAGAGGTGACCTGACATATAAAATAAAGTACTTGGATATGACTTTGCTCATCATTTCAGAACATCATATATCAGGATACTTCATGTTATGCTTTGGCCACTGAGAATCCTCCGTTGGCTGGCATTTGTTTCTTATAACCGGACACCAGATTCATCCTATGACCACGATCACTAAAGGCCCTCATGACACACATTAGAACCATCATTAATAACATACACTATTGACCTGTATTTCACATTTCATTAATCCCATGAGCTCCCAAAATACCCTCCGGATCAGCAGGCTGAGAAGCTCTGAATGACAAAGCACCATTGATGGCTGAACTCCAGCTCTCAGCCCGCAGGGGGCCGGCTACCAGGAATCAGACCAGCCGGGTCAATGGTTAAATCAATGCAATGCTTCAGGCCTGACTGTCACCCCCCCACCCCTTCTCACACCCCTCTCTCTGTCCCATTAGGAGTACTATGACAAGGGGGAGTACGTCATCCGGGAGGGAGAGGAGGGCAGCACTTTCTACATCATCGCACAGGGGAAGGTAAGGTACACTGTCCCAGGTAACATGAAGCACATCCAACACACACACAAGCACATCATTCAGCTGATCACCTGACGAGCAGCTGCGATGTATTAATGCCCCTGCACAAAAACATTACTAACTAAACAAGACTCAGCGTCTACAGCCATGCTAGCAGCTGCAACTAGCATACAGCCACGTACGGCTTTACAAGGTGGTGCCTGGGCCCAATGGTGCTTTGAGCTAAATGCTAACGTCAACATGCTAACATGCAATGTTTCCCTCTTAGTCGACCACATTAGCATACTAACGTTTGCTTATTAGCACAAAACACATAGTGCAGCTGGTGCTGATGATGTCATTCATTTAGCAGGTATTTGGTCATAATAGAAGAATTGGGCCAATAAACATTTGGAAGATGCTATTAGCACCCAGCTGTCTGTAGCCAACAATGCTATTTGCACCCGGGGTGAAGATTTCTGCCTAACCAATTTCTTTGTGGGCTTAAATGTAACCAAAGTCACACCCTAACCACATGGCGCTCAACTCCCCAGCTGTCAATAACCACCTGTGGACGATGCTCAAGCCCAGCTAAACAGTTGAATAGCTGCCGTATGACCATTCTCACCGAGTACAAATAGACACTCCATTCAAGTTTTTGACCTGATAGTGGTGCTAGAGGGTCACCAAAGTGATTGCAATTCATCCTGAGGGGGGCATGAATGTGTGAAGCAAATTTCATGGCAATCCATCCTACAGTTGTTAAGAGATTTTACTCAAAACCACAAATGTGAACCTCTCACGGTGGCACCAGGTTAAAGGTCGGGATCACTAACGCCATTGGGATTCATCCTGTAGGAACCATGAATGTGTGTACAACATGTCATGTCAATACATCCAAAGGACGTGGAGTTAGTTCAGTGTAGGAGTGATGGACAGGCCAACACTCTGTAGACGGTCAACAACATTATTATTCTCCTTGGTTATGACAAGATGTTCCACATGGGCTGCACTGCAGAGCTTACTGAGACGTTTTTAGACTCTGCAACAATGCCACTCATTAGCGCCAGAGACACAAGTCTTAATCCCGTCCTTACAACAATAAAATAAATCCTCTAGTGCTTCGGTTAGACAATACTGTGTGACGTCTCTATTGCGCTGACCAGGATGCTGCTCCAGTCTTTGCGGCTAAGGCTTTTCTCATCAGTCGGCACGAGTGTTGAATGGCTACAGAAATACCACTAGTCTCCCAAAGTCTTTCGGACACTGGACTCTGGGACCCTTTCTGCTTCTCCTGCAATTTGGTTTCCACACGAGTGTAAACTAAAGTGCATGCGACAGTGAATACAGCAGGTACGTCATCCTGCAGGTAAATCTGCAGTTCAGTGAGGAATTAAACAATGAACTAATTAATTCAAGTGCCTTGGATAATAGAATAGGTTATCACAGCCAGTAGAGAGAATGGCCCAAAGACAAGTTAAAATACAAACTGTTGGATGTTGGTCAAACTGTATGTGAGTGTGGGAGGTGTGGGACAGTGACTCACCCGCCCGTCTGTCTGTCTCACAAGTCAGCAACCTGACACCAAGGAGCGGGGGGGAGATGGAGAGGGACCAGAGCTCAGGGGACTTTAAACATGCCATTATGAGCCCCAGTGAGACAGCAGCTCCTCAGCGCTAAGCTAACCAAACCAGAGAGAGAGAGAGAGAGAGAGACGTTGTTTGGGATGAAGGGGGCTAATACAGGAAATGGCTCTCATACCCCCACCCCCCCTGTACTCCCTGACCAGGGAGGGAATAAACTCTGAGAGCGACTGCCACCAGGAAAAACAGGGGAAGTGAAGGTCGCCGAGGTCAAACGGGACACTTAGCTCAAACACACAGCTGTGATGTCACTGCGGAAGGATGGTGCCTCGAGTGGGATGTTTGACCTCGACCGGGGAGGGGGGTTCACAACATCCATGCTGTCAGCAGCAGTAGAGCAAACAGAGGCAGCTGATTTAAACCCACTTACAGTGAAGGTGTCTATTTTGACAGCAAGTCACTCACAGCCTGTCCTGTTCCAATTACTATAAATGAACATGTCGGATATTTTCATTGCTAAAGTAAATTGAAAGCACCCGTGAAAGAAACAGCGGTGATCTGGAGGCAATGTGGAGAAGTGATCTTCACAGTGAAGTGAACTGTGCTGTGCAGGTGAAGGTGACCCAGACCACCGAGGCCCACAAGCTGCCGCAGATCATCAACACGCTGCAGAAGGGAGACTACTTTGGAGAGAAAGCACTTGTAAGGTAAGAAACGAACCTAAAACACCCCCACAGCAGTCGTTTCACTCTTGATTCTTTTTCTACAGAAACACTGTTTTAATGTTAAATGAAATGTGTCTGAGAGGGTTTTACAGCCATTCCTGTCTGCCTCTCCACTCAAACTACCTCTTACTATTAAAAACACTTACAGCTAATATTAAAAATAATGAGAGGAAGAAGCAAAGCTGAAAAAGAAAAGCAAGGAATTAACTGTATTAACATACTCGTAACCTCATTACACATAATCGGCTGCTTTACTTCTCAATCATTACTATTAAATTCTCTTTGAATATTTTTAATCTTCACTACGGAAAATACTTTAAGGATACAAACTGTTTCATGTGTTCAGCACCACTGTTGCACACAGCCCTTTCTGGATACACTTTAAATATCAAACGTCCACCTAATCCTAAAACATTTAGCAAAAAGGTGGGAGGAGTCAGAAGTGTGCGGTTGACATCTCTCCTTCTCTTTCAGCGATGATCTCAGGTCAGCTAATATCATCGCTGAGGAGAACGGGGTGGAGTGCCTTGTCATCGACAGAGAGTGAGTACTTCATGTTGTTCCTTCTGCGTCAGAAATGAGGTTCACAGTTATTAGCACAAACAGAGCTTCTCTTTCCTGCCTGTCTCACGTCATAAAATGATGAATCTGATGTTTTGGCAGTTTTGTGTGGTGGCATTATGCTCATATAATACAATCATTTTGTGAATTATTATAGAAAATGTTAGTGGGCTCAGTTCTGAAAGATGTGTGGATGTGATTATCAAAAACTAAACAACATAATATGATCTTCCTACATATAATGGGTTGTTGGTATCTATCATGTAGTTCTTTATCAGTTAAATCAAAGTTGGGTTGTTGTTGTGTTGTTGTTGTTGTTTTTCTAGGACATTTGATCAGACAGTGGGCACCTTCAATGAGCTGCAGAAGTACCTTCAAGGCTACGTGGCCACTCTTGATCGTGACGACAAGAAGAGACATGCCAGGTGGGTGCAGGACGGTGAGATCAGACTAACGGGGCAACAGAAACATAACATACCTGTTCGGTTGGTGAAACTGAAGCCCCTCCCTCTGTCTGTGTCTCCAGGAGGTCAGTGTCACGCCACCAGAGCCAGCCGCTATCAGCCGACGTCATCCAGCTGAAGGACATGGTGGCGGTGTTCCCTCCATCCAGGCCCTTTGACCACCTGGAGGTTGTCGCTACTCTTGGGGTCGGCGGCTTCGGACGAGTAGAACTGGTGAGACGTGAATCTACCAATTGTTATAGATTAATCATGTAGTCCATAAATAACATTTGAAGAAATGCTGTTGTAATTAATGAAATAAAATCATTTTGGTCTACTTTCTTCTTTGTTCTTCTATCCTTTAAGCTATGTTTAGCAATGTTTATGCTGCATTCATGCCATATAGAGTTAGTGAAAATACAATTATGACTGCAAATGTACATTTTTCTGAAGGGTCTGACATGTTCGACTTTGCAGTAAATAATAAAAAATAAAAATAAAAACACAAAGCTGGACGTCTATCAGGGAAACCAAAGATTAAACTTGCTAACACTGACAGTTACTTCTGTCTCACATGATAGAAACATTCAGGAATTCAGACATTTTGACAAAAACGCAGCTGTTACCGCTGACATTAACGATGGCTGCATCCCATTCAGGTGCCAAAGTAAGCTACTGTATAGCAGTTACCATGCATGGCCCTGAACCACCTACATGAAATGCAGCCTTTTGTCCAAATTGTTCCAGTCTGTTTAAAAACAAAAGTCTAGTTTAATTTCTTTTTGTGCAGGCCATTAAAAGATCCCTTTCTAAAGCAATCTCACTGTAAATGATGGGGGTTAAAATCCACAGTCCTCTCTTTCTGCAAAGATCACCGCAGACTTAAAGGATGATTCTGGTATCTGTAAACCTGGGCCCTAGTTTTACATATTTTTGGGTCTCAATGACTTAATAGTAACTTTAAACCAGTTTGGGAATTGGTCCAGTAGGTCGCCACGAGACTGCAACGAAATCCTTTGAGGTAAATGTGCCTGTGAAAGGTCAGTTCACTAAAAGTGCTTGTTCTTTGTTATTCTGAGTGTCTGACAGCATTATGCAAAGGATCCCTACAGAGACATAAAGAGTAAGATCCTCTTTGTTTAACCAGAAACAGAAGTCTTTTTTTACGCTTTACGATGTAAAAAAAAGGGCCCAGGTTTAAAAATACCAGCATTATCCTTTAGTTTCAGATAAAGCACTGTATAGATTTCGCCCCCCCCCCCCCCATCACTTACACTGAAAGTGCTTTAGTCTTTTACTCTTTTAATGGCCAGCATGAACAGGAGTACTGAGTACTGTTTCAAGACAGACTTGAAAAAGTGTGAACCTCTCCTTTAATGTAAATACAGCTGTGCTATTCCTGCTATGACTCTTGAAAAAGGTTCTTTCCATCTGCAGGTGAAGGTGCAGGACGAGGACATCACCTTTGCCCTGAAGGTCATCAAGAAGAAGCACGTCGTGGACAATAGGCAGGAAGAGCACATCCACTCGGAGAGGAAGATCCTCGCTGAGGCTCGCTCGCCTTTCGTCGTCAAGTCAGTCCTCCTGCTCAGCCCCCAAAACCCATTTCCATTTTTCATCCATTTTCTGATGAAGCTCTGTTCCATTAGTGTGGGAAAACAGTGCAGCGCTTATTGGTTTTTGATAAGATCAGAGTTGAGGCCTCGAGCAGATTACGTCTTCTCAGTGGGGGATATTGAGACGTGTGCTGCTGATGTAGTCATTTGTAATGAAATATTGTAGCAGTAGCTTTTCTTTGCCTTTTGTGAGATTACGATGATCCAATTTCAGCGTATGCAGTGGAACAGCCTCAGATATTAAAGCCATTCTTCACCTTCTGAAGCGCTCCTCCTGCTGACCTCCTCTTCATACACTCAATGTATTTGTGGGACCTTTTTCATGTGTTTTATCTATTGCTTCTTCATATTTCTAATCGGTTTTCAGGACTGATGCAAGGTGATCTGAGATTTAAGACTTTGAGCGTGGTATTGAATCTGTACATGCTCCTGGGTTGCTATTAACAATTTACTCTTTGCCACAGGGGTCAATTAATATGACATTAGTTCACATATTAGGCTATAATTTCAATAGTAATGTCTTTAAATCGATTATAGTCCACTGCAGCACACTGTAAAAAATAACCACTCTGGCTGCATAATTGATTTAAGCATCCTGCTTTTTGTTCATGATCTGTTTTGCATTAGTTCTCTCCCTGCTGCTTTTTTATTTGTACTTTATCAGTTTACTGGTCAATAGTAGGATATCAAGCTTTATTCTGTTCTACTTTGTGCTTTGTGCTTTATTCTTTATACAAATGAAATGTGTTTTTAGGCAAGTGATTATTAAATGTGACTGCTCTATGCTCATTTTGCAACAGTAAGATTAGAGGAGTCTTATGTTCTTATACCAGTTTACCAGAAGCCTGAAAATGAAATAACAGTATGAATATATAATAAAACAGGACAAAGTCTAAATTATAGAACAGCATGGCTGTGTTTCTGGTTACATAAAACTTAACTTGTCTGTGCTTCTCTCACTCCAGACTGTATCGCACGTTTAAGGATAACAAATATGTGTACATGCTGCTGGAGGCCTGTCTGGGTGGAGAGATCTGGAGTCTGCTCAGAGACAGGTAGGCGAGACCGACCATTATCACCATATTTATCTTACTGTCTGTAAAATAACATTATTGACATTTTGTTGCGTAAAGTGATGGTATTGTTGTCAGGTTACCATCTAATGAGGGAACTCAGATTCTTGCAATAGTGAATCTCCGGTCCGGTCGTCATAAATCACTGACTACGAGCTGCCTGTGGCTCAGGTGCATTTGTGTAATGATACCACTTCTCCTGCTTCTCTGCCTCCTTAAAAGTGTTGGATCTGACTCTTTACTGGTCAGCAGAAACTTTAAATTTGGCTTTCTGGTCTTTAGGGGGAGTTTTGATGAGCCCACTGCCAAGTTCTGTGTCGGATGCGTCACAGAGGCTTTCGATTACCTCCATCGCAAGGGTGTCCTCTACAGAGACCTGAAGCCTGAGAATCTCATGCTGGATACTGAGGGATACATCAAACTGGTGAGCGTGCTGCCAGCGACTGAACATATTCCGTCTTGAAATAACTGCAACCACACTGGCAAGGTGTTTTTCTTACATCCCAGGCTTGATCGCCTGTGATGACTCAGGTGTTTCTAGTCAAATAGTCAAGTCCTGTCACAAAGCTGCATTGTTGACAATTAAGGAACTCTACAACTTCATCACTCAAAAGTTCTCCTTCTAGTTTTTATGCATTTCAGTGACCTTACCTTGATGGAGATAGTTTTATCTCCATCAAGGTAAGGATGGAGATTTTATTAGACCTAAAGAAAGCCAAGGCTCCTTAAAGGTATTATTTCTGGTAAAGCCCTAAAAGTTCCTTAAAATACTTTTTAGAGTTAACCAATCAACTCCACCTTCCCAGGTTGACTTTGGTTTTGCCAAGAAAATCAGATGTGGCCAAAAGACCTGGACCTTCTGCGGGACACCGGAGTACGTGGCCCCTGAGATCATCCTCAACAAAGGCCACAACTTCAGTGTGGACTTCTGGTCCCTGGGCATCCTGGTGTTTGAACTCCTTACTGGCAGGTCAGTGCATGTGGTCATCTGTGCTTCCAAAGCTTTGTTGGAGTGAAGCACCTCATTATCACTCTTCTTCTTGTGATCACTTCAGTGTCCTCGCTAAATTTGCTGTAATTATTTTTAGCTGACTTGAAAGGAGTACAGCTGAAAAGCTTCACCCCTCTGACTTCATGTCTCCAACCCCTAGTCCTCCGTTCTCAGGGAGTGACCAGATGATGACGTACACTTTCATCTTGAAAGGCATTGAGAAGATGGACTTCCCCAAGAAGATCGCCAAGAGACCCGAGGACCTCATACGCAAGCTTTGCAGGTACAAGATCACACAGGCAGAGCAACATTCACAAATTAAGGTGGTAGCTAGAAATTCCTTCAAACCGACACTTTTACTGGGCCACGAAATTTCTCCCAACACAATCTGATGATGGTTGATGACCTGACAAATTGTGCAGAGGCGTAACAATCCAGATTAGGTACCTGAGATGAGTCTGAACCATGTAATCCACTCTGAATTTGCTCAGCATTTGAGTGTTAAGTTAAATTGAAACCCACACATGCAAAAAAAAGTGAGAGGAGTCAATACCGGCAAATGTCTAAGCACTTGGAATTTACCTTAAAATGACCATCATAAATATCGGTGTCCAGTATTTGAACAAATCAAGCAAGAAAAAAGAAACTCCAAGTTTCTTTTGGTTAAAGCAGTAACTTCCCACTCTGATTTACTTCACAGGCGAAACCCCTCGGAGCGACTGGGAAACCTCAAAAATGGAATAACTGATATCAAGAAGCACAGGTAAGAAGGAACTGACTCGTTTTGTTGCTGATCTCAGTGGGAAGATTAGCTGCTCAAATCAGGACTGATTGAACATTATGATGTTCACGCTGTGCACGAGCAGTGGGATGGAAAACATATTCAAAATCACATTATACAGTCTTTGTAATTACTCTTCATCTCACTATCCCTACTGGGCCTCCTTTCAGCCAGGCATATGCCCAGAAATAAACGGTCAAGTTCCTTGTAACAGAATCTGTCAAACTGCAATGTCTGAGGGGCAAATTGGTCGGGGAAAGTTCTGGTATCAAGCTTTGATTTTAAACATTTGTCTCTCGTGTGTTTGTGCTGTAGTACAAACAGAAAGAGGTACAGATTTACATTTTTTGTGTCTGAAGGTGGTTTAATGGCTTCAACTGGGAGGGACTGAAGGCGCGGACTTTACCATCGCCACTGAAAAGAGAAGTAAGTATAGACATCTATCCAGACTTTAACCATTAAACCTTTAAAATACGGTGATTAACTGATTGTATGGAAATTTCAAGTTTTGCATTATTGTGTCTTGGAGCGGGCAGTTATACCCCTTTATGTTTTTCCTTGTCCACAAAAAACACGTGGAAAACATTCCTGTTACTGCTAACTTCTGCTTTGCACATGTCAACAAGGCAGCAGATGTAGCAGTGAAACCCTGATTGTTGATTTTCTTCTCAGAAGAGGATATCAGTATATATATCAACATAAACTACCTTATGATTGTGAGAATGAAAGAATTTAAATTAAATTGCTATTTTAAATTGAGGTGCTAATGTTGGATTCCAAAACTGAGTATTTTCTCTCTCAGTTCTCCCTTCATTGTCTTCTGTTCCCAAACAGCTCACAGGACCAACAGATCACAGCTATTTTGACAGCTACCCTCCAGATGAGGACTCTCCTCCTGACGAGCTGTCTGGTTGGGACATGGACTTCTGAGACCTTCTGCTCCCATTGCGCACCCTAAGTACCAAACTTAATATGGCAAAGTGGGTTTTCAGGTGACCTTAGATCACCTGTGGCAGCCATGGTGGAGGTGGAGGTTCTGGGAAACAGCAGCTGCACATAGCACATGGTTACTTTATAAAGGCTCAACACAAATGAACATAGGAGAATTCTCCTTTGTCTTTGACTGTGAAGTTAAACAGCTTTTTATGTAACGATCGCTGTCCTTTTGGTTGATATATCTGACTGGCACTCTAGCTAATCAAGTGCAGTGTAGTGCTAATATGTGGTACAGTAGTAGTAGTAGTAGTAGTAGCGTGTTAGCATTACAGCTAAAATGTGTTTAATATTTAAAATATAGTGAGGATCCCCACAATGTGCTACTGAGAAATGTTTCACCTGTGTGTTGCAGTGGAGAAACACTCACCTAAACAAACACAGCTGGCAGTGTTTGTGGGTGGGAAGGCTGTGAGGGATCAAGTCCTTGTTGCTGCATTACTGACCCTTTCTGGAGTGTTGGGGCACTTGTGCAAAGCAAAAGAGTTGCTGAAGAAACATCTGTGTTACTTTAGAGTTGCGTAATGTGAACCAGCTCTGCAACGTAACTGCGTGCAAAATTATAACAACCTAGAATTTATGAAAAAAACGCTTATTTCATTTTGCAATGTGGATTTCTAAAGACAACTTTTCAATGGCAAAGTTTGGACTTAATGCGCTTCAGTCTACAGTTCCAGTTCTGCATATATCATGTACAGTGCTTACAATATGGCTGACCGGAGCTACCGCTCAAAAACAGAAAGCAGTGAATTGAATGAGTTCAGTGCGAGGGAGTGGTACGTGGTTTCTCCACATACTGTACCAACAACTGAGTGAAGCAACTTAAAAAATGCAACATTAGGTGCATTGTTATCTTTGCTGTAGTTTCAAAGTTAAAAGTTATTGAAAAGTTACTGATTGCAGGCAAGTTACTGAGAAATAGTAACCAACTGTGCGTCCAGGATAACTAAGCTGGCTTCCTCAAGCTTCATCTCATGTTTCTTTCGAGGAAGTCTTAAACAGGTCAGTGTCACAGTATTGTGTTTTTCCTTCTTTAATCAATCTACGCCCATATAATAATCTTTTACAGATACCTCTTAAATATTGTTTTCAGACGCTTCTCAGGGCCCTCATGATGGCTCCAGATGTGGCTGGTAGGGACATTTGTGATGCAGCTGCAAAGTCTTTATTTCTTACAGCTGAGGGGGATTTGTGATTACAGTTTGTTCACAGCTGTAGAGGAGTGAAAGTGTGTAGCGAGGAAGATTACACTGCAAAAAAAACGTACATCTATCCCAAACATGAAACATTAGTGCTGAGAAGCATCAAGAGTTCCTTGTGCCAACAGTGTTATCTTCACAGTCCCTCTACTGCACAAACTAGACACACACAAAACATGAACCTCCACTTAAGTTATTGAGTGTGAGCATCCCGTGGCAGGGTGCCTGGCCTGAAGAAATATTTACCTTTTTGAAGCTGAGTCAACTCTGCGGTTCCCAGCTTCTTAAGGAGAAAGGGAGTTCTGCTCGGTCTGAGGCACTGATGATGTGAAAACCTTCAGTTTACTATGAGGGGATTTTCAGGAGCTTACGTTTAAAAAAGATATGTATTTTCCATTTTTAAACACTTGAGGTTTACAGTAAATCGACGGTGTACCATGTCTCTATGTATATACTGTATACTGTAAGCATAAAAAATACACAATTTATACAATCCAAGCTACTTGTTTCTTTATGTACACCTTAAAAACTGGGTAAGTGGAGTTTGTAAATATCACATATATATGTATACTTTCACTAGTGAATGTGTGTGAACAGTGTGTGCAGTATGTGATAATGTCTGTGTATGGAAGCACCTGAAATTCTTGGAGAAGCTGTGGCCTTAAGATAATGACTACTGAGTCCAGGGTTCAGCTGTGTTTGTTAATATTTTCGGGTAGAGTTTTTGTTTTTTAAGGTCATATTAGATTTAAATATTGTTTTATGCCACAATATATTATTATTGTTTCTTTTATTTTCTTACCAATGTGCAGACATTTCTCATTGTGCACATTTTGACTTGTCAGACACAGCATTATTATTAATGTAATAACATTTCTTGCGTGGTGGCTTACAGGGCACCTGTCATTGATGTCATGACACTTGCTTTAATGCAATGACAAGTCAAAATGTCTGCCACGAGACCATCCTGTTGCTTAATTTGTGTGGAGTCACGACTGAACTGTACCTCAGAATAAAGTTTTATAAAAACAGAAATGTAACTAAACTGTTCAAAGTCTCCAAATATATTTAGACCTCATGTTCACTGAACATTGTTAGTTGTAGTAATACGAAAGTTATACGAAAAATGGACTATTTACATAATTTCAAAGAGGGAAAACATTTGTAAAATGCTATAAATCAGGTCTATTATACATTGATGTACTTTTTTAAGATTTGCTACTGAATTCCAGAAATATTGATCGTGTATTTTACACAGAGAGGTTTTAAGGGAGAGATAAAGAAAACACATTTTTAGTATTTTTGCTTTGTTTGCTTTTGTGTTGTTTTGTCCCACATCTCGTCAAAACCTTTGGGTTTAGAAACCAAAAAAACCCTTGATAGATCTGAGTCTTGCATACTTTTATTTGTTTCTTTGAATGCTTTGTAAGGATGGTCACAGCTCAGAGTGGAGGAGGGAGACACTTTAAACACTTTCACATGAGTAGTGACAAATGTCCATCACAGATATAAAGACCATCGACGTGCCAGAGTTTTGTTCCCCATTTCCTAGACCACACCTCTACAAGATATGCAACATACAGAAAATAAATAGATGCATGTTAAAGGTCACTTCCATATACAAATATATTTTATGAAGCTTATTGTACAAGCATTTCTTTTTGTTACCTACAGCATAACATTTACAAGATAGGATTGAACAGTGAAGTAGAGGAAGCTGCTGATATACTGTACTTTATAGACATGTCTTTGATACATGCACTCTAAAAGACATTAGTGAAGTTTAGAAATGGGTTGAGTCTCAAATGCAGCAAAAGGCACAAGCGACCCTCCCGAAAAAGCATTGCTAAAATCTGTATTGGCACAAGATGTGGAAGCACAAACTGGAAGAAAGAAAAGTGTCAGTACAAAATTTATAACATTAAAAAATCTGCCCTTAGCTATTGACACAAAATAAATGTCTCTGAAATATCAAAATAGGTAATTATTTGAAATACATTTTGGAAAAAATTCCACTGCCGATCACACATCTTACAAAAGAAAATGCACTATGTTCACTCGTTGTAGACTATATTGTACCATTAAAAAAATATTCTCAGCTGCTTGTTTTGAATTCAGCTTCACTGCTGAGTGACCGAGCCCGTCTGAACAGGCCATAAATCAAATCCAAATGTTTTGAAAGGCAGAAATCCACTCATTCAAAAGGCACTTCTATCTCAAAGAGACACTAGAATGTCATCAACATATAGTGAGCTATATACAAAAACAATGTACAAGTCTATAGAAAGAAAAAGGTTTGCTGCTGTATTTCAGTCTATTTGCTCTGAATAAATATTTGGTTTTATAAACTCTGACAATAAGACACAACCCAAAGCAACATTACGGCATGTTAACTGCTCTACCGGGTGTGCCTGCTGTTCAATGTTGACCTGACAAAGTACATGTGATCAAATAACACACCCCCTATTTATGTAAAATCTACTCTATACAGTAATATTAAAGGCTTATGCAACCCAGGAAAACAGATCAGCTCTCACTGATCATTCAATGAGTGTAATACTCATCATTTTGGGGTTTTATTTTCAAATAATGGGAATGTGAAAATCAGATGAAGAAATCTGGGTGAAAACTGGGCTTTAAAATCCCAGCAGCTATTTTCAGCTTCACTTTCTATGAGCAAAAGCCTTTTCTGAGCTACGAGAGGACCTCCGATTACTGCAAACTACAGTTAACTGAGCTGAAAATCAAGGTCTTGAAAATGGTTAAAAGCACAAAAATGATGAGCCTTCAGCATATGTAAAGCCAAACTGATTCCAGACCAGCAGACATGATATTTACCTTTTTTATACCGCAGTGAATTAAAACAAAGCATTCTGGCAGTTTTTAATACCTTTTCTTCATAAATGTCATTCTATGCTGTAAATACGATACATCATTTTAAACATTATGTAATGGCAACATGTTCTGAACTTTAACAATGCCAAAAACAAATACGTTCCGCCTAATACCAGGCTCATGGGAACCACCAGCATTAATCCTCGACGCCTGGCAAGTCTCACAAGTTGTTTGATTTCTTTCTGAACTTATCAGGTGCAACAAAGGTTTCAAAATCCCACACAAGCATCAAGTGGCTTTTTGAGTCCTGTGGTTTTAAACTTGTAATAAGCACATGGTGACAGCCATTGTTCGATGTAGTAGTTTCTCCTTGTGATATGATCAGTCCCTTTATCTTAAAAAATTAAATCTGAAGATTACTTGGAAAGCTTGAACATGTTCTTGGCCAAGCAATGGTATGATAGGTCTCCTCAAAAACTCCCCAATCCCAACGGTTATCAAAGACCACAAGTGAAAAGTAGCTTACTCTTCCGCATATAATAAACTCTTAAAATGTGGGTTCTGTACAACAATGGAGCAGTGATCTACACACAAATATGTATGGTTATCTATTGTACCGCCTACATCACAATCTGGCTTTGGAATCTAATATATCTCTCTATAGCAGCCAAGCCAATAATTATACAATAACTTCTCATATAGTGAATAACACAGTGATAGTACAGACATAAATACATACATACACATGGTAACCAAAACCATGCAAGTGCGAGTCTGACTTTGTGGTAATGACCAAAGACAACTTCAAGCTATGAAGGAGTGAAAGATGGGCGTGACTCCCCCTCAGAGGCATCACTTCAAACAGAGGTCATTTTTCCTGAAAAGTGATTTTCTTTCCTTCAGTTTACGTCTGTCTTTTGCTTAAATCGGTATTTGAATATCTTGACGGTGAGTTTATGATTGTGTTTTCCCTTCTATCGCCCAACGGATAACTGAGCAGCGATGACAGAGACGTAAAGATGAACAGTGGTGGTGGAGCATGGAGATTTGACTTTCCATTCCAGCCATCTTCCACGAGGATAACTCACACAATCCATTCCTTCCCATGAACAGACCAGTCTCCTCTTCACCTGGAACAACAGGAAGTACTCTCCTCCAATGCAAAGAGGAAGTTGTGTTCAATGGGTTTGTAAGTGAAGGAGAATATGACTAAAGAAACAGGAGAGAGGTTGGATTTGTTTTGTGTATGACATGAGTTTTACGTGAACAGGCGTTGAAGGAAGACAAACTATCTACAGGCGCATGAATCTACAGTCATGTTGGGGTAGACTTTCAGCACCACGTTCTTGTCCTCGTCAAAGAAGAGGATGCTGAGGGAAGACATCTTTTCGGGGACACAGCACGGCTCGGGGATGCCTGGGACGACGCCCACTGCCCGCACTATGCTCTGGATGGTGGCATGGTTAGAGGGCTTCAGAGCCTAAAGCAAAGGGACACACAGCATTAACAAGGATTGAAAATGTATCCAGAAAAGAAAATGTTCCAAAATGTTGTGGCAAAAAAAAAGAAAATCACTTTAAAAGCAAATGTTTTGCTTAGCATATTGTTACATAGCCTTATATGGAAGGGTTCTACCAATTTGGGTCTTATATTCATATCATTTGGCCGTCACAGAACAAGAACAGGGCAAAAAACACAAGACCAAGAAGAGTAAACGAACAGTCACAGTTCAGAGGCTGAGCTCTTGGTACAGTTTCTTTTTTTACTACCGTACTTGCCATGGCTGTGAATGCAAATTGTTTTCTGGTGAAATTAGGAATTATATTATTATACCAACATTTCAGGTGCGCTCACTTTTGGTTTTTACCTTTAAATGAAGTGGTTTAGATAATCTTGATCATGTCAATTTATGCCCCGTCTGACTTTGTTATAGTGATGTTATCTGAGCAAACACTTTAGGGAATACAGCATTGTCATAACCAATTAAACAATGACCAAACCAAATCAAAATATGTTACCAGACATTTCCATTAAAAGTCTTGCAGAGCATCTTTACCAGAGCTCTTTGGGTTTAACACGGCATCTCTCCTTTGGATCACACAGCGACCAACATTCAGTGTTCATTTGTCAAGTTAGCATACCAAATGCACAATTAACAGAGCATCAAACAAGCAGCTGCAGGTAGATCTACATCTGAGGGCCTGAGTGCTAGCTCTATCCCTAGCAGTTCACTCACCTGATCAGCTGCTTCCCGTCTTAGCAGTGACAGGGTTCTTCCCCATCATAATAAACGAGACAGAGCAGTTTTTAATAGTAGCTATTTAGCAGCTTCTAAGGCTTTAGCCTGACAAAGGAGAAACAACATCACAGGACCACAGCCTCGCTGTCTCACTGAGCAGCAAATCTGCCTTACGCCCTAGGCCCTACTTCTGGGACTAATTACATCCGACTACAAAGACGAGTGACTCCGAGGTAATGAATTAAGTGGATGGAACTTGTGCATTCCGGCCATGTTTAAAATACCTGTGATGTTATCTTGTCAACCGGGGCCACAAGCTACGAGGGAAGGTGATGTTTAGCATCAGTGGAAGCACAAGTTTCTTTGTTATCTCACTCTTTCATATATGGAAAACTATATGTCATGTTGCCTTTAACTGAAGAGAAACTTTCATGAGTGACATGAATTACCAAAGTTGCTTCCTTCCAGTTTTTGCTCATTTTTCTCGAGGTGGTTATAAAGTTTGATTTATTTTCAGTTGTCGAGGTCGGCCACTCGCTCATCGGAAAGTTATACCTCTCTGACTGCATGTTGAGTACAGTAGGACTCCGCTTTGAACTAACCTTTGTTAAATTAGATAAATTTAGCTCTGATACATATCTTCAAAGACTGCATGATCTTAATTCCAAAGATAAACGAATGAAGGAGAACTTCTAGCAGTGCCACCACTGTAACTGGTTCATCCTGGCAGTTGAAGATGAAAGCAGATGGGATACGTTTCTGTCAGTTTCTTTAGCATTTTCATCTATAATATAAGACAGATAGGCTTCAGGGATTTCATGTTAATGTTATCCAAGAGAACATAATACAGAGCAGTAAAAGCAACAGTAAACGAGGACCTGAAGGCTTTTCGGCTTGATGCACTGATAGTTCAACATAACTTGTTTTATTTACATAATCTATACCGTACTGCCTGAAAAAAGCACAGTGTTTGAATGTTCTTCTGTTGAGTTCTGGTGTCAAAGTGAAATGCTGGACCACAAGATGGTGCTGAGGTTCAGATAATGTTTTTTTAAAAAGGACTTTTCAAGTGGAGGTTAACACCACTTGCTCTACAATTTGTAATCTATTGGCAGAGAAGAAACAAAACCTGGATACAGGAAGTGTTCGAGATATAACCCAGTGGTGTAGTGGTCTCCAACCCTTTTGGCTCATGAGCCCTAAAAGCAAAGAAATGTCTACTTGAAACCCATCAGTTGAATAAAATAAAGTAAAATAATCCACTAATTCCCAAGAAAAAAGACAATATTTGTGCAACACCTGGAGAATTACACTGCAGAAGTGCACCACAAGTCTCACCTTTGGCATGGGGAACTGGCAGGATCCAGAGCAGTAGTAGGCGTCAAACGACTTAGGTGATATAATCCATTCACTCCATCCGATGTCAGCAAAGTCCACTTTCAGGTATCTCCGAGCGCAGTTCCTGGGCTCATTCCACTGCTTCTTCCGCGCCTTTTTGATGGTCTGCTCGTCGAACTGCAGCAGTGGCATCTTGTGCCGCTGATTCTTGCGTGTCTTTTTGCGCGGCCGACGGGCCTGCTTGTTTTCAAAAGGTTCGTACGGACTGGTCTCATCCCACCCGGTCGTCTCGTATGGATACTCCGGCCCAGGAAGTTCATTGTTTTGCAACGGGAGCAGAACGTTTACCGAGCGCTTGTGTCTGGACTGAGGCTGTTCTTGTTCAGTGTCGTTTTGCTCACGCAATCCCAGTTTATGGAAGCTGTCTGAGATGGAGCCCTCCACTCCCACCGGGTGGTGTCTCTGGAGGGTGGCTACCACACTTTCAGGTTCTGAAATGGCTGAGTCATTGGCGTAGACCAGGATGTAAGGTGAGCGGTCAGACAGGAGCTTCTTCCACGGCTGGGGCCCTTGTGAAGCCACATCGATCCCAATAAGCAGCTCGTCATGGTTTTTGGCTTGGTTGACCACACGAGTTATGTCCTTCCACTGCCAAGATATGAAGTCCCTGTAGAGGGTGGACACGTTGATCCGAAAGTGTCCTAGAGTCCTTATCTTGTTATCCACAGAGGCGAAACTCCAGATGACCATGTGGATGTGGCTGTGCCTTCGGGGACCGTGGCGGCCACAAGTTTTGAACCTGGTGCAGCCATGGGTGCTGTTCTGAAGGTCTCCAATGTAATAATGAAGAGTGGCTGACAGAACGTCCTCCGACTTGGTGAGGGAAGTGAGGTTGAAAATCTGCAGCTGCTTCTTGTTTATCGTACCTGTGTATATAATGAGTAATATTATTTACACAATGAAACACAGTTGTAATATGTTGGTATGTACTTTTTGCTGATCCAACATTTTGTCACCCATGCAGATACTGTTTGATGTGCTGCCTCCACGTCAGTACAATGGAATTTGGTTTGTAATTCAAAAAGCATTAAAAACTTATGTTTTCAGAATTCAACAGTAATATTTCTTTCCATTATGTCCTAATGAATCCACAAAAACACACTTAGAAGTTTTAAAACCCCCTATCTTTAAACAGACGATTGTGGATCATCCAGGACAATGACTTTTTATATTCTAATGTATTTACAATAATCTCCATTGTGGTGGCATGGAAGCAAACATCTCAACATATCTCAAACACACAAACAAAAACTATCTACATGGCTAGATACCACTGCAGGCTTGAGAAAATGTGTTGTAATTTGGGTGGATTGGCCCTTTATATGCTATGACATACAGCTACCAGGCAATAGGAGGCAGTATAATCCAACAAACCCTAAGTGCTAACTGGTCTTCTTTAATAGTCCAAGTGATAATAACACAGTGCAAGTAATTGAGAGCTTATACTATTGAAGTTATGATAAAAGTTCCTGGAGAAAACACTAATAAAAGCTCCTTCAATGCAGAATCTCGCTGCGGTGAAAACGCTCCCGTTCACCGCCATACAGGCAGGCTGGGCAGCTGCCAGATGCTGGCTCGAGGGAGGATTTATGTAGACTATCTGACACTAAAATCTTCTGGTGTGATAATGATTGTTTCGAGAAACTATTTGCAGTTGCATGCAGAGATCTGATGCGGAATCTGTGCTCCTGGCACAGAGAAGGGGTAACAGGTTCATCACATTTCCATGACTGGATCAACAGGTGTATTTCAGTTTCAGCTCAGTAAACCAGCACATGCATGGCACCGATTTTCACGAGGTTTCTAGTTTTTGTTCAGTTTTAAAAGTTAAAACAGGTTAATAAAACATTTTCCCACTAAAATGTGTGTGTGTGTGTGTGTGGGGGGGGGGGGGGGGGTGGTATATGCCCAAATTACGCACACATTATGTGGCCGCTCGGTGCAAAGTGCGGATAATTCTAACTGACTGGCAGAAGAAGTTACCAGATCCAGTTTACATTTACATTAACATTTACCACAGTTAACGCAAGAATAGATGCACATGTGCCCTTTCTAGACTGGCATAACTCAGTGTTGTCAACATGCGTAAAACGTTGGATACCTACCCCAGTGCGCTTTGAAACTGCGGACAGTGTTGCCGTCCTTGAAGGGAAATCCAGCCCGGTTGTACTTCGCATAAAGCATCTGCATGTGTTCCGTCATTGTATCCTGTAAAAGGAGATCCTGGTCGTCTTTCGCGGGGTGCTTTTTATCCACCGAATGCGTAAAATCCACCTTTCGTTTCTCGAGGAAATTGTCTGTTTTCAGCATCGCGCTGTATCCAACGCCCAGATAACTCCACCCGTAAAGCAGTACGACCACAAACCGAGAGTACAGAGCCATGCTTGAGCCGAAGAGAAGGTAGCAGCAGAAAATCTAATAGCTGTGGAAAACCTAACACGTTTCCAAAATTGGTGCCTATCTCCAAAAAGGCATACCATCACCTGAGGAGGAGTCCTCTGTTAGAAAATGTTACCATCGCCTTTGACACCAGTCACGGCAAGAAAGGAAGGTGGGCAGGGGGACAGACCAGAGCGGTATCCAAGTCGTCTCTCTGCTTTTAAATAAGGTGCAGGTCTAAACGTGCTACAGTTAGTAAGTGATAAAAGTCCCGGCGCACAGCAGAAGGTTTGACGGAGCAGATGCGCGAGAACTAAGCTGCTAAAACAGCGACGCTCCCGGTTTTGTATCCGAGCTCTGAGCTGATTTCAGGACCGGCAGTGAACCGTCCCCCCGTCTCAGCTTTCAGTGAAGGTAAAGCATGTTGTGCTTGGTATTATAGGGCTTGTGGGACCAGCTGGGTATTCCTCTCACACACGCACACACAGACACACACACACACACTTAGAGAGAGAGAGGGGGGGGGGAGAGTTTCCTGTGCAAGATAGTTTTACGCACATTCAGCCTGGGGACAAATTATCTCATGTTATCATGAGCTGAAGGAGGCTATGACAGTTTTTTGAAAATATTTTATTGAAGGACATTCCGCCGATTTATTGGACTGATTTCAAAATGTGAGCTGCCGCCACAGAACAGCCCCTCCGTGCGTAATTTCTACTCCGCAGAGCTGTGCGTCTGGGCCGCGCTGCTGAATGAAGCGGCTTATTGTCGGCATTAAAGGCTCTCTCCCCTATTTAGTTTAGTTCAATGGAGTTAAGCACACACATCCTGTAACATCACGGTCCGATCCGGATGCTGTACTGTTCCCCCGTACCCCCCCTAAAAAAAACACCCCATCCAGCCGCCCTCCACCCCCCACCACTGGGTTTCTCTTTCAGGGGCACTCGGGAGGAAATGATTAGGGCACCCCCCCCCCCACCCCTTGGACAACTGATGGCAATAATATTAGCATGCCATGTGCTTCATAGCAGTCAACACACTGAACGGGTTTAACCCCTCTGACTGGGAGGAGATGGGCAGGAGAGAATCAATACAAGCAGCAGCAGAGTGGAGGCAGCTGGCGGATCAACTCAGAAAATCTGTATACTTTTCAGACCTGTAGCCCATAAGACAGACATAAAAGAGATGAAAAAAGATAAATTAGATTAAAATGTTGGGAGATAAAACATGTTTTTATATAATTTTACCTTTTTGACATAATAGATGTATAATACTTCCAATGTATATCTCAATGTACAAAAAGGGCACCTGACTATTGTTTTAAGACAGACTTGAAAACGTGAACTTATCCTTTAACATAAGAAATGCTTGTCATTTTGAGGTGAACATGCGTGGAGGTTTGGTTCATCCAATAGGGGAACTAAATCAAGAACTAATCCAAGCCCTCATCTGAAAGACAGCATTGAAAGAGCTCATCTCTTGACTCTAGGCTGAAGTTAAATGTTTTACATCTGAAGCGATTAGAACATTTATTGAGTGTAAATTGCAGTTGCTACTTTATCCTATAAAACATGTTTCTGATTGTCAACTCGACAACGCACGTGTGCAGCAGCATCACTTTGTTTCACTGCTGCTGTCAACACACTGTTGAAAAAAGAAACCTTCAATGAATTTGACGTTATTCAGATTGTTTTATCCATCAAGTGTATTGATGAATTCACTTTTTAATCTTTATTCAGACTTTATTGCTGCATTGTCTCAACAGCATAGTTGTTACCAGCCCTCACAGGTAGATACATGTAGGTGCCTGTTAGTCATCATCCATATAACAGCTGCTCATTTGGTCAAGACTGTTTTATACATAGGGTTTTCCACAGTGCCACGGTGTCATGATGTTTGCTTCAAATATGAGTTGATGCAGAACTTCCTCTTTGTTGCTGGTAATGAAATGTTCAATTAAGGTGAAACTGAGCGTGTTACATAAAGAAGGCTAAATAGAGCCTCTACTATCTACAGTTTAGTCTGAATCCACCTCTTTACCTCATGCTGAGTATATTAAGGGCAAGTCAGGCCTCAAACTAATAAAACCACGCTTCAGTGAAAACCCCAACAGCTTAAAAGCCCAATAAAAGAAATGAAGAGGGATATAATCATTTAAATTAGACTTTATTGTAAACTCATTACTATTTACAGACACATGATCTGTCTGGGTGAGTTCCAGCAACTTCTTCCACAGAAGATGAAGGCACATAAAAGTAGCCTGTGAATTTCACGAGTGATATTTGTTTGTCAATGAAAGGGCGTGTTGGTCATGAGCACATCTGCTGTTTTGATTGGGAGGTGTTTGGAACGACTGATGCCACTTTGAGGACGGGACAGCCGAGCGGGGTTAGTTCCATCACCATCACCGGGCCGCATGAATGAGCTGCGGCCTGTAAAGCTAAACAGCTGTAGCTGAGGGTGAAATGTCCATTTGCCACCCGGCCAGTTTGAGTTTGAGAAAAAACAAAGCAGGGTGGATAGGGAGATAGACAGGTGGACGGTTTGTCGATTGCCCCCCAGGTTACATCTGGCTTTTTAGAAAGAGGTCAAAGAGGAAATGACATTCCCAACGCAATCCTACTGACACATTTCAATGTGCTTCTTATCCTTGTAAGTCCAGTTAGTCAATTGAGACAATAGCAAAGACAAACCAGTTTTTTCCATTTAAACACGAAAAAAAACACAATTGAGAGACAGAAAGACTTTCACAAACTGTTCATCATCGACCCAAAAACAGACCCTGAAGTCACATCTACACAAAAGAAACACACTGACTGAGAAAACCCAGAACCAGACCGGCACCCACCAAACCCCCAGCTTTTACAGAACCAGAACATGTCACTACACATATTGTTTCAATGAGGCCAACATGGCCCAGTTCAGTCAACAGACAAAACAGATGCAGCCGGTCGGTGGAGGGCTGCTCCGGTATCAGGGTGGATGAGAGGTTGTGCTAGAGTGAACTAATTCATTTAAACCTCGCACATTACAGATATAAATTTCAGCGGAGAGGATGCAGAGGAAATGAGTACAAGGGCATGTTAGGTACGGCTGCCACGGTGTCATTTTAAAGGAATGGTTCAACATGTTGGGAAACGTGGATTTGCTTTCTCGCCGAGAGTTAGATGAAAAACATTGATTCCACTCACATCTTTGCAGTAAATGTTAAGCTACAGCCAGGAGACAGTTGAGGAAACAGCTAGCCTGGCTCTGTCCAAACATAAAAAAATCACACTACTACGCCGTCACCCTCCCTGCTCCCAGCCAAGAAACAGTCCGGATTAAATGAATAATGTACAACATTGTTAATCAGTGAGCTTTAGAGGTGCTGATTGGTGGATTTTGTTCCTTTTGGAGAGTCTAGCTGTTCAACGTGAGAGGTCTCCTGTCCTGGCAAATAAGCAAATCTTCCCCAAAGAATGTCAAACTACTCTTTTAAAGGCTATTCTTTTTCCATTTAAAGGCAATTTTGTTGTCATAGTCTTTTGTAGCTGTACATCCACATGGGAATATGTTGAATACCGCCTTTTAACATTTTCATTCAACAGCCTTTTGGATTGAGAGAAAAGTGAATTGCTGAGTCAAAAGTTGATGGATGGATGTATAAAAGTGGATACTGCCTCCACAGAGCTGGTACATGTGCAGGATATATCCTTGTGACTAAATGGAAAAACCTCACCCCCTCCTCCAACAAATTAATGAACAAATAACAAAGGCCCTGTAATTTCTTAGCTTATTGACATAGATAATGTTTCTTGTGGTGGGACTGATTCCTACCATGTGTTTCATTGACAAAATGCAAAAAATCCAGAGATTTAAAGGGAGCCAGTTGTTTAACGTCTTCTGTACTTCCTAAATAATTCCTAAAGCAGGTTATTTGTAGAGTTGTCTTCCATTAAAAATGTCATAGTGAATGAGTAATATGTAAATGATAGAGCACTTTGATGTCCTGCAAAGTGTGCCTTGCATCTGGGAACATGCGGAATGCTTTAAGCCCATTATCCATTCTTCCAGTCCAATTGGAGCTACCGCAGCCTGGGGGAGGACATAAAAGCAACCCCCATCATCTTTCAAAGCTCTTACGCCTTTAATTTGTTTAGACAAAGAGTCCAAAACATGCCAGGCCAAATGACGGGACGAGCCCGGGGTCCTCGAGCAAGTTTGTGCCCCAAACTAAGACTGCTGCTTGGGGAATGCCAAACAAACCGACCTGTAGAATGTCACAAAAAGTTACATAAATTGTAGGATATTTGCAAGGAAAGGTCCATGTTGTCACACCAGTCCATCCACTTCTTCCTCCGGGAATCCTCAGTTTAAAGACATTTTTCACTGCTGCACCTCCACCCAGATGGCATGCATGATATGAGGGGAACAGTTTGTAAATGATGGTGCAACTACAGCAGCTCAGTCAAATTAGAGGCTTCCAGTGCCCTCCAATATGTGCCATATGTATGAATGCGTCGGGAGCAGCCTCTGAAGTTTAGATTGTCCTGATGTTGTGGTCGTAGATGACTACATGGATGTAGAGGTCCGACTGTAGGAACGTCCTGTTGGAGTCCTGACCAGGACCAGACTGGAACCCAGAGTTACAGCAGTTAGTAGTGCTTGTTTCGACAGTGTTAACTACAGTCTACAAAGGTATAAAGGTAAGCTATAAAGTGAATTTCCACTGATTGTAAATTCTTCTGTATGTGTTTTATTCGTGTGGCTGAATGTGTGTTTGTGTGACAGTTTGGACTTGGACTGGTCTCAAAACTACTTTCTACTACTTTCTTTCTTGTTTCTGCAGTTTCTTTACCTTTTCCTCTTAAATAAATAAGTCTGGCTCAAGCTAACATTGTTAGCCTTTCCATTGTCTTTATACACATTTGCACTTGTAAAATATGCTTAACTCTCAGTCTAAAACACCTTGACATGTGAGACTAAGCAATGTTTGACCATTAGGGGGCAGATACTCTCTAAAGCAAACACTCCTAATATATCACTGGTTTTTCATGTTAGCAAATACTTAAAGCTGAACCATGCTCCTCCGGTGCTGAGACGTTTGCATGGCTGTTGATTTTATACTTGTATGTGCAATTTGTATAACGATTGATTTTTTTACTACTCCATTTCGAGCCTGCCTCTGCAACCTGCGGTTACCCATAACACCCTTCTCTACATAGGCTTGCAGAGATGTTTACTATATCTTCAGAGAGCATAATTCTACCCTTAGCTACTAGCTGGTGCTGGGGAGGTAGCGTACGTGTGTTTATCTGAGTTTGTTTACTGAAAACAGCTGCCTATGGTTTTATATAGGGTGTTAATAAGACTCAACCATACAGTGTACTGTATGTTTAACTGGAAAACCAAAACTATGAACTAAAAGAAGCTAAAAGCTGCACACAGCCTCAGAGTTGGTGTTGATTCTCAGTGGGTTTGGAACTATACCAACATCTTTTCTATTAAAAAGAATCATTAGACTCAGTGTGAAAGCTGCCATAGGTAAAGTATGTTATCAATTAAACAAAACCACAGAACACATTTCTTTATAATAACAGGTATATTAAAGGGAAGGCCGTGTGTAATCCGACTGTGACTGTAATTGTTCATTTTTCAAGATGTTTTGCGTTACATTAAACGTCAAAATGGACACAGCCCCACCGCTAAGATGTGAAGCCACTACCAGCTGGGAACATTTATTTAAGACTAAGTGTGTCAAAAGCTTCTAGAGGGAGTGGATCCATAGCCAACCATTACACTCAATTTACACTTTTACCTCAAACACACTTGTGGGTGTCCTAATAAGTGAGGCAGTCTTCCTTTGCAAGTTCAAAAGAGCATCAATAAAAACAGACCAATACAAAATGACTTCATAGACACATTAAGAGAAAATGGGAAACGCCGGGTGAACTAAATGACATCATCATTTTTACTCTGATTGAATTAAGCCATTGTCACATCTGAAATATGACCACCCCTCCGTCCCCAACCCACTTTTTGGCTGGGACAGAACAAGTGGTCATGGTATGACAAAGGCAGAAAAACAAACAAACCGCCCAAAATGAGTTGATGCGAGCCTGGAGATTTTGGTAGGTTCTGCTGCGGATCTGCGGCCACATGAGCAGCTAGTGAGCTCACGGTGGGTTAAAAGCCGGATGGTTCTGTGCTGCTCCATGCCGAGCCAATCTTAGCTGAGCTGAGCTGGGTTCTGGGCACACGGGTGGTTTGCTGTGTCTGGCTTCCTATGCCTCCTCTTGTGTTTTTAATAGACAGCCTGGTCGGGGCGGTGCTCGACCGCAGCTAGAACACTGTGCTGCCATTTTGGCGCTTGGCCTCAAACACGCAGTCCCCACAGCTCTGTCTGCAATTTCAAAATAGTTCAGCCCCACCAACTACTTCCCTACCCCCCAGCAAAGAGGGGAACTGGAGAGAAGAAACAGTCTGTCAGTCGTTATTCTTCCAGGGCAGACTGAGTGTGGAGGAAGCACCTGTCTTGACCTCTTGATCCTCCATTCTTTGTGCAGGTGGAAAGCAAATATCTTTCTCTCCCACCGATTTCTTTCCGTCTCTCCAACTGCTTCTCTTACAGTGTAGGCTCCCTCTGAAAACGATTGTGTCTGATATCTGCGGTTAATTAAGTCTAGTTAAAGAGCTAGGCATTTAGGACAGTGGGCCGAGAGGTAAAAAGAATAATACGAGCATAAACATTTTTGTATTTGAAGGTTAAAACCAGACACGTTGGGAGAAAGTAAGTGCAGGGAAGGCAAGTTAGTTTTCTGAGCTACATTTGTTTTTCAAGGAAGCCCCTGGTGCAGCAAAAAGGATTTGAAAAGAGTTGTTTGCCTTTAGCCTTTTTGTTTTCCTGGGACATTTTTACTGCTGTGGAACAGGTGAACAGATGTAGTTAGCAGAACCATTTGTCTGCCTGGGGCTTAAAAACAAAACAGCAACAACAACAACGACAAAACCTACCAAGGGGTCCACATTCAGGATCTTTTTGTCCCTCTTGTTCTTAAAGAGAAGGCCGTTAGGGTCGTCATAAATCACCTCAAAGTTAGGGCTGGAGTTGGACGTGGACACCTGTGTCTTCCAGTTGTAGTAGCTGTAGAAAGAACATAACAGCAATTGTTAGAAGACTGAGGTGAAGCTTTCAGAAGTCAGCGGTCACACTGGCTGTGCTGCCCGGCCATTTGGTTTGTTTTGGTTTTTTGGGCCCACACAGACTTATTGCGTCAGAGAAACATATTTGAAACCCATGTATTTCAATGAAAGGATGCAACCCATAGCATTCAGGCAGGCTGGGGGGGGGGAGGCACCTTGGGTTTCACTGTCTAAACACATGCACTCTGCATGTAGGACGAATGAAGCAGACAATAACCCTACTTGAACACACAGGCTGAAATGCTTTAAATACATAGCAGGTCAAAATGCTCATTCAGTGACTCTCACTTGAAATTTAAAAGCATCAAGAGTTGTTTTAGGTTCGAAAAAAAGGTACAGCTTTTGGTAAAAATACATATATGTTTTGCGTGCCTTTGTGTGCCACCTGACCATTTGGCATTCAGCTTTTTTGGACCATTTTCCTTTACAGGCTCACACAGCAGGAGGCTTGAAAAAGAACACATGAGCACCATATTGGGGCCGGGACTTAGCATGTTTCACGGAGGAAAGAAAACTATCACTACGGATTACAGAGCATTAAACAGCCATTGTTATCATATCAATATTAAACAGCAGGTTATAAAAGAACCTTGCAGAAAAGAAAGGAAAGCAACCTGTAGAGTGAAGTGTCTTTTGTAAGAGAGGCAGGAGGTAAAAAGTCTGTTTCCAATTTGATTGAGAGGGCGCTGTGTTAGAGTTCGCCAAGCCAGGCATTAAAGTAAAGCTGTGGCTAATAAGCAACTGAAACCAAAGAAAGGGTTGAATTCCAAAATAAATGGCCGATTAATTTACAGCATCCGATTGGATCCTGCACTGCTTTTCAATTTTCTGTTATTTTTGATACAGTAGAGCAGAAGTGTGCAACTCTGTGACAGAGTTATAAAAAGGTTTGGACCTTCAGGTTAAATGAATTCTTTTAGCATGTGCATCAATTTGAGGATGTGATTTATTAACATTTGATACATCACGCATTTAGGTTGAGTTTATACCTGTCAAATCATTGATTGCTGGAAGTTTGGTGAAGAAAAGAAAAACATCCACAGCAGCTTGACATTTACTAGCCATAAAATTGGCAGATCTTCTCTCCTCCTGTTGATGTGAAATACGAGGCGGGTTGAGAGTTGAAAACCTCTCATTAAGGCAGTGTTGAATACTGCATTGTTCCCATGTTAAGTTTGGATTGAGCACAAGCTCTCCGCAGAGAGCAGCCAGGCATGGGATGAGAAAACCAAAGACACAAGTCGAAAAATTGGTTGAACTTAAACTAAACACGCAAACTGACAAAAACCAACACAAGTCTCAATAACAGGACTGCTGTAACCGGTCTGAATGTTGTAATACCAAGTGGTAAGTCATAAATAACCCTTGCTTCTTCTGGAGCTCTGCTCTCCAGGCAGCAGTGGCCATTTTCAATGGTTCTCATCATTAGCTGTTCACAATACTAGTAACACAACTCCACATGTTACACTCTGAGGCACTGAAGGTTGCTTTAGCGGGCCTCGGCTGTTCCCCAGCAGCAGTTTGTGGTCCAAGAACAAAGTTGGACCTCAGGGAGGAGGCTCAGTGTAAATCTGGGAAGAGGTACGTTATGTCGGGGGTTGAGTGGGCTGAAGCTGCAGCAGCAAGTTGTAAATATGGAACCGTAGAGTAATGGAGAGGTGCCAGCATGCTGCAGGTTATATTTCACTTGCTGTGATGCTTTACCGGAGCCAGCACAGGATGAACAGTGGGTATAAAGTATTAATGACACACACTATGTAAAATACATCTCAAAATGTTTACCTTTGCATTGTGCGACCTCTGCGATCTTTGAAATATTTTGGCTGTTTGGCTAGTGTCGAGATGTTTTCTGCAGGATCTGTTTCAGAGGTAATCACTAGTGGCACATAAAACCTGTTTGCAAATACCAATTTGCATTTGAGCCATAAAAATATTTTCAGACTGCAACATATCTAGCATGCTTGCTACAAATTACAAGCAAACATATAGTGCAAGCAATATAAAAACATACCCATGTGGCCCATCCAAAACCCACAGACCCCCACCATGCAATTTTGGGAAATGTAAATACATATTTTTGCAGAATGGTCTGTTTTTGAATAGCAATGAAAAGGGCCAGGTATTCCAGCCAATAATGAGAGCGACTGACTTTACTGCTGGTATCCCGGCAACATGGTTTTCCTGGATTGGTCATATTCCCAAAGGATCGATCTCCATGTCAGTCTCTGGACGCTCGAACCAAGACACAATAATATAACTTATAAGACTCGACTTGGACTCGTCTTACTTGAGACGTTCTCTGAAAGACTTCAGACTTGTCACAATTGACTTTAACTTGATATTATATTTGGATTTGTCTCAAATAACCGTAGACTTGAATTGAACTGGTCTCAAATGACTTTAACTTGAGACTTGATTTGTGGGTTGTTTTGTACGGATCAGAGTTTGCTCAACAGCTTTCACACCACTCTGAAAGGACCAAACAAAACTGGCAAATGCACCAGAGTGATACTACCATAAGATACAATACATTTCTGAACATGTGACACTGGATGCCCTCTTATGTCTCAGATATCGGTCAACCACTCCCTGACAACTTTTGGATTAATCTTCCTCTCTAGGAAACGCATGGACTGAATGCACAGTTCAAACTGTGTGGGGACATACACTGATGTATAAAATTATAAGGTATGATTGGAAGAGAGCTCTGGCTTTTTTTAGCTGGGCAGAGCAGGTTCAGAATAGACAGATGCAATGCCACATATTTTGAAATACAAATTGAGGTTTTTCCCTTAAAACTCAAAGGAGAATGATATTGTCTGAGACTTTCAGACATATGCATACTTCTTCTCTTTGTAAATTAGATCTGACAATGTTTCAGTGACTATTTATACCAGAACACCATGCAACAATTAAGATTTTTTTGGTCGACCACGTTTATTCCATGGTGAACCGCTTACTTTTGCTAGAGAATGGGACAGATGTGAGATATTTTAACATGAAAAAGACTGACGAAAGTGTGAAAAGATATATTTTTGAAGCAATGCCGGGAATTTCGTTCATACGTTACTTGGATGTGTTTATTGGACCCACCTACCTCACTGTCCCATATGAACTGTCACCCGGGCAACTGACTGCACGGTCGGTGCACATTTGGTCACAAAGAAAGCTCCAGCAGCTGGATGGCACCACACCCAGACACATGGACCAGTAAAAGTGTGAGAACCTGGATTTGGTGGAAACAATGACGGTGCTCTCCGGTTCCTGGTTCCCTATGCATTTACCATGGCTGTTTGACACGTGCACTGTGTCCTTTCACTTTCCATAGTTACTGTGCTTAGCTCTATTGTTATCTCCAGGCGGTCATTTTCCAGTGTAATGTCAACAGTCTCATTATAGGGCTCAGAGGAGCTGGACTCTCTGCGCTGGATGATATATATCATAAAAGAGCAAATACCTAGCATGTGTATTCGTTCAGTTTTTTTCTGTAGTGGGTGAAGAATATAAGTCCAGTAAGTGTTTCTGAAGTTAATGTTTCCAGTGTAAATCACAAAAGGCCTCTTCAGTGTTGAGAGGCAGAGTGTGACTGGTTGAATTTACTGTTAAGCCTTCTGGGGGTGTCGTGGGTATGATTCAACGACAAATCACAGATGGGCCGTGACCAGTTGACAACCCCATTAACAGACCCATATCTAACCACCCACCTACACACACCTTTAACTTATTCTTCCGGAAATGTTGGTTTCATTTGGGGATTTATTCATGTTTATTTAGAATATCAAAACACAAGGGAAGTGCATCTGTTTTGATGGTAGTAAAAACTGGGTACTTCGGTGCTCTTCAGGTGATGTTGTTCGTATGCTTACGTTGAGCTTTTTGTTATTTCACAAAAAAGACTGAGATGGAAAAAAACAGACTACAAATAAATTTTGTGGCACACATTGACATTAAATTAGGGTAAAAATCTGCTAAACCAGATTTTCTACTTGTAAAAACCAGAGCATCTTTTCATTAAAATGGGTTCAAACCAAAATGATGACCATTAAACATAATGCAGATGCTCACTCCTCTAAGCAAAACTTATATTTCTGCTTGTCTTGTGTATTATTATACATTTAGGCCAATGTGGGTTAGAGTTTACATTTAACAATCGCTCATGACATTGCATATTTTAAGGTGTTGCAGTTTGCCATCAGGTCTTCCATGCTCACGCATTACACCCGTATATAATGTGGTGACACAGGTGGGTGTTATCCACTATTCCACTTGACTGGAGCTCGAGGGGCTAATAGCACCCTGACTGAGGTAGGGGAGTTAGGTAGAGCTAGGGGTCAACCGGTGTTTGTAAAAAATTCAGACCGGCCCAATACCTCCACTCATAACTCAAAGAACCTTATCAGTCTGGTATGATAACACCTTAATGAAAAAGATTTACAGTCACTGATGAAGATTCTGTCATTTTGGAGTCCTAATTTAAATGTGTGACATCCAGACATCCTTTCAGACATTAAATCTTAATTACACGGACAGAACCACCCACCGATCTTGGCTGGAGGTCTCCGACGATCATACCGCTGGTGGAACACTGTGTTAATCTATCAAACGCAGTCCAAACAGTATCAGCACTGAGAACAAACAGTCCGATTGGATTTAACCCTGAGGATCCAGCCAGTGAAGTGTGTGTGCGCCATGTGTGAAGATCAACACACATGAAACTGGAATGTTCCTGATTACCAGCAAATATTCATTGAGCTGGCAAACTGTACTGCGACAGACGATCCCTCCGCCCACTCCAGTAAAGCTCGGACACAATGATTCAGGCCGAGCCGCCAGATCACCTTGAGCTGGAAGTTTCTCTTTTGTATTAAAAGTTAATAAAAAAGGACAGCAGTGCAAATATTTTTACAGCAGAAAACGAAGCCAGACACACAGGTGCATTGCAGAGGCTGAGCGTGGAGGCAATATGGTTTTGGCTTGGGTGGAAGCATGCGCTGTGATTTCAACCAAGCAGATCCTTCAAGTTCAATCTTTCAAGTGTGTCGCCAAACGCACGCAAGCTTAGAGCGAGCGTGCAGGAAAGCTTTATATGATCCAGCATTTCCAAAAGTTGTTTGACATAGAAAGATTCATTGAATAATAAAGTTACGGTATTGCTTACTTCAGATGAAGTACAGATGAATACTTTGTATTATGTGAGACTCATACCTGCATATGCAAAACACACTAACGATTTCAAGAGGAAAAGAATCAATTAGGACTACCCTACATGTCAGATGTTGCCCAGTCTCTTTAAAGGCTTTACTAAACACAAGGGCTGAAGAGGGAGAGAGATAGGGAGAGGAAAAGGGGGAACAGCCAGAGTGCATAAACAGATGGTCACTTTGCTGGGGAACATTAAATAGACATCAGAGATGCTGTAGGCACATCTGGAGTGGCAGGAAGCTGGGTGCACGGAGCTGCAGATCTGTGGGATAATTAGATGAGGGTCAGGACTTTAGTGTGTGCATATTTATGTGTGTGTGTGTGTGTGTGTGTGTGTGTGTCTGCGTTGGAAACTTTAAGAAGATTTAGCCTTTAAAATACACAACATTGTATATTTTAAACAGGTTTTCTTTTACCCTACGTGCGCAGTTACAGTGTCAGAAATTGACTTAAAGGTTTCACCCGGAGTTTGCCCTGAACTTACAGGAACGAAAACAGACTGGTGAACATTTTTGTCTCTGAGAAGCACTTACGTAGTCCTTTATATCAATGATCTTAATATCAGTATTTATAAAGGTTTGTGAGAAAAAGTGCAGCTATTATTTTTACAAACATTGCTTTTATTGTTGTGTGTTTTTATATTATTAACGGCGTCTTAGATGTTAACAGGGAAAATGCTGTGCTTGATGTACTTTAACCAGGAATCCCAGGGGGTCTGAGGCTTATAACATATGCCTTTACAAATGATGTTTATATGACCCACCCACCCAGTGTGCCAGCTGTAAATAAATCAAGACCAGCGTTCAACTGATTGTCGCTCATTACTGCTCCTACAGAGTCAATGCAAATGCAAAGATCTGGGAGGTGACTGAATGGAAAGGTCATCTTTATGAGCCTTTTTTTGTTTTGTTTTCTTCCATTAATGACGAAAGTTAACGTTCACAGCCTCGGGAAAGCCAGCTGTAGTTTGTATTTTCACAACTGATATAAAATCCATAATTGCACGTATTTCAAGTTGGAGCTGAAAGTTAAGGTAGAAATATTTTTTCCCCCCACACTAAACTGCTGGAGCGGAGATATGCTTTACATTTTATATCATATTTGATATTTTCTTCAAAAGCCTCCCAAAAAGTTGAGTTTCTCCTTTTTAAATTCATACTATGCTCCAGGGAGATACTCGACTACTGATCTCTTTTTTCCTCTAGACATTGCAGACTGTGTACGTGAACCTATCCACCCTTCCTTGCTGGAGGTGGGAGGTGGAGGCCAGAGCTGGCGCTGGTGTCGTTGCTCCGTGTTCTTTGTGGCTGTGGAGGAGGAGGAGGGACAGGATTCAGAGTCCTGCGGTGGGAGGTTTAGTGCACTGAGTGGGCAGCAGCTCCAGCATCTGCTCTCTCTTAGCAGCAACCACACTGGGTGTTATTGTTCCCGACAGAGATGAAGAAATAAAAAGGGTGGTGGTGGTGGTGGCGGGAAGGGGGAGGTGGAGGATGACATAGATGACATAGTAGGGGAGAGGTGGCAAAGCATGGAACACGAGGTTAGAAAAGTTGAAACTAACGACAGAGAGATGTGTAGATCTGATGAAGCAGAGTTTTACTGGGGAAAAGGAGAGCGAGAGGGAGTGTGAAGTCAGATGTCACATGGAGGGAGAGCAGGGAGACCCGTGTAGGGGGAAGCCTCATAAAAGCATCATTAGGGAGTAGGCCGTACCTCCAGGCATGCTCGCCCAATGACTCACACCTACAGCTTGTTAGGGCTTCCACTCACCAGAGGAGGCTGAGTTCAAGGCCACGAGCACGGGTGTGTCGGAGCACATGGTGAGAAATAGATAAATAAAACAACAAAGCTTCGCTTGTCTGACACTTTGGTTTCAAAGAAAAGGAAAACCACTTCCAAAAATAACTTTATGCTTGTTGACTTTTATAAACCATAACCTCAAAAGGTGTGCGATTAGAAGTCAAATATGGATGTTCATAAGGCAGCTATGCAAATACTGTAGTTAGTAGGACTAAGGACATTAATAATGTAGCAATGCTTGGCTGGAACTGCTTGGTTAAGTGATATTTAAAAATGTGACTAATAAATATAATTAGTCACATTTTTAAGGCAGAATGCAAAGCAAATTTTAGATGCAGTGTGATTGCAGAAATGATCAAAGCCAGTCAGTCAGGAGTTCACCTGGGTGGCGCAATTTAAGGTGAAAATGAATTAGTGCAAGTTGAAAATGACAAGCTCTGAAAAAAGCTAGGAAGAGGACCTTGAGTTAAGTCAACTTAAGGAAAATTCAGTTTTTGTTTGTTTTACGACCTCCGTCTTATTTTTCTAGTGTGTCTGGTTATTCTGTTCCAACAAGTGTAAGCCATTCAGTCTGTAGATAAATCACCAGTTCAACCAGGTTTATATAAACCACTTATTTGAAAGGGAGAACAGAGCTGAAAGTTAGAAGTGAGTGTGCAGACGCTCCACTGAAGTACCCATGTGTTCTTCAGAGCTTCTACTTCTTGGTTCAGCTGTGACCTACCTGTACGTACTGTACGGCTTGTTGACAATATGGTCAAACTGTGGATTTGTTAACAAGCTCTGTGATCGTAATGTTCGCCCTGATGGCCTCTGTTGTAGTGTGACTAGCAAAGCTCAAGCCAACAGGAACGATCTGAGTCAAAACTAAGAAAATAAGATCCAGATCATGGAAAAAAAACAGTCCACATTAGGACATTAGAGACCATGTTCTGCCCAGTGTCAATGAGGTTATTCAGGGTGCATGTCATTTGGCTGAACTCTGAAAATAACCATGTAATACGCACTCTCATTCCCCCCCTTGTATTTGTCCTCGAGAGATTTCTCGCACGTATCTGAAATGTTGGTAATACGTTACTATGCACGAGCATGTGGAATGTGGGAATGGCTTTGGCTCCGGTAATTTGCTGACAGCTTTCTATGTACACGGCTCTCCTGATAGACACCGAATTATAAAGATGTTACCTGCCCCACGGAGGGATACATTACGAGATTTTAGCTTACACCTGCTAGGTCAGCAGTTCACCTGCGGCTTGGCCTGGACTTGTGCGACTGGCACTGATGCATGTACACACAGTACATGATGTGTCTTGGTTAAATATGCCAGATTTAAAACACTTAAAGCAGCTACGTGTTAAACTTTATAGGATTAGAGAGTTTTATTCCAAAAGTATAAGTGTCTTTTTAGACACTAAAACAGTCGAGAATTTTGAGGCTCTGAACATAGTGGCTTTACGTTTTGTATTATCAAAGGACTTGTAATGTGAAAGGTGTAACTTGCAGCACCCAACTCCATTTCTTACAGTTTCTGTGAACCAAAACAGCAAAGCTGTGGGCAGAAAAACTAAAACAATAAGCTGAAAGATGCTAAAACGTTCCAGAGTTGACCACCGCTATCTTTCTTTCAATTGATCTAATCATGAGCCCTGCCCATCTAATCTGCCCAGTAATCTATTACTATTTATTATATTTATTTATCTGTGATGACAGATTTACTGCACTTCAAAAGAAGATCACAATCTCATGTTTAAAACCTGCGTTAATCCTGACTCTAATCATGTCTGTCTTGTCCGCACAGGTTCAGCACTTTGGCAGCTTTACTTTAGACGTGTATATTTATTCCACATTTATGCTGAGGCCACAAGGGCTGGTGGTGTACACACTCACTATACTGGCCCTCTGCACAGCTCCTTCCAAGCCTATATTGGTCTCTCATGTCAACCTGAGTCTTTAATCCTGGATAATAAGATTTCCTTACCCTTCAAATCTTGTCAAATCCCACTCAAGTCAAGGCCTCCCCAACCAACGTGGACATGTTACAATGGAAGCAGACTTACCATAAATCCGAGCGTCCTGGCATGAGCCTCTTCTTTCCGCTGAAATATGGTTCAAAATCTTGGGTCTTGAGTCTGTGGGCGTAGTCTATATAGCCAGATACTTCCTGTCCAAGAGTATTATGATCCCTTATGAAAATGACCGACTGTAAAAAGAGAGAAAAAGAAGGAAACCCTCTGTGTAAATAATCATGGCCATCAAGCCTCTCCTGAGGAAAAGCCAGGAAGGCCAATGTCACATGTTAAAAGTGGACAGATAGAGGGGATCGCTTACAAATCCTCCCACTTTGAAACACAAAGGCTTATGTTTTACTTTGAATCGGGTCCAAATCCGAAACGACTCCAACTAATGTTGTCCTGCGATGGCCCAAGCTCACCGAGGTGGGCCGTCTACAGAGTATCCTGCTCAGATAAGTGCGTAGGACTCGAGCTGAATCCTTCGACGTACAGTAACTAGAGTCTCACTTCCGTTCCAATACACCTACAGTCCTGCAAGAATGTGGCCTAAATGACTTGAGATGTGGAGTTAAAACATTATGCTCTAAGTTGTGTGAATAGTTAAGGGGGGAAAGACAAAATGGGGGCCTAAGGCAATGCAACGCACAGCACAGCACGGCAATATTATTTGTATAGTTCATTTCATACACAGGGTATTAAAACTACAGCGAGGTAAAGACATGTACATTATAAAAATGCAAAAAATACAGGCAAGTCACACAGGAGAAACTCGATTTAAAAGAAGACAAGTGTGGTTTAAATATGTAGGAATAAAATATAAAAGAACACAAAAAGATATAGATGCACAATTAAATGAAGTTTGAAAGAATTAAAACAAAATAAGATTAGGAAGAACTGCTATAAAGCTAAGTTAAGAAGATACAGCAGAGTAAAATAGAAGACTTAAAAGTGGCTTGTCTAACATCGCTTGGGAGGTTATTCCAGTGTTTGTGTAATTAAAACCAACAGCCCTCCATATTCAAAGGATTTAGAGTAGAGTTTCAGATGCATCTAGTTTCAGGGCATCCCTACGACATCTAGATCCAAGCTCCCTAAACTCTGGCACTACACAGCTGTGTTCAACTGTTTATAGTAAAGCTCACTCTGAGACACAGAATCAGGCGGTCTATTCTAACATTATGGTTCTGTTTCTACATCTTGTAATTCTACTACTGCTTCCTTCTCTCTGTTTTGTTTCCACATTTGAGCCGAGGCTTTAAGAACAGAGGTTGATCTGTGATGTTGGCTGTGTAGCACAAAACATCAATGTTTATGTCATTTCTTCCCCGGTTTAATAAGGTTGATATTTTTGGTTTGTTTTAATCTCCTACCTGTTTAATCGTTAGCAGTTTCACAGACCAATCAACCGCTCCAGTCAGACTGTAACAATGGCAAACTTACTTCTCACAGGAAACTGGCAAACCAGTGCCTTGATGTTTGAAATGGACCCATACCCAAACCCCACAAGCATAGATCCATGTATGTGTTTTACAGAAAGTTATTCCAAAGGGAGCCTCAACACTGTCAGCCTAGTCTGAAGAAGACCCGAGGATAATTAATCCAACATGTGGTCAAGCTGAAGAGACCCAAACAGAGAGAGAACACCATCGCTGGCAGCATGATGCTCCACCGTAAAGAGCACTTTTCTAACTAGACTACTGACACTCTGACCCGAGTCCCACAGTAATATCTTGCTGAATGCTACAAACATTGTTGGCTAAAGGCTCACAATACAAATGCCACAAATATGTACTTTTCAGAAAGACTGTTGAAAAAGAGCTGCTGGAGCCACTCAGGGGTTAAGATGCCGGTCAGGAACAACGAGACGTGTTTAAAACCATCACTGTCATAAAGGCAACAAGACAAAGAACTGCTGGATGTGAGGGCGGCTTCTCGATAATCCAAACACTGATTTCTGATTAGGACTCAGTGAGTGAGAACAAGAAAGGCTTGGATTCTCTGATGCAAACAAAACACATGAATCTAAAGGCGGTTTCTCGGCTGCTCATCAGAGACCAGGTCTTTGAAGTGAGCTCAAACCAGACATAACCTCGGGGAAAAAAAGATGACAAATGGTTTTGTTACCAGATTCAGACAAAGCAAATACAAGGCAAGTTGTCCAAATCCCCTCGGGTGACAGCAGAACATGAAATGATCTTTTCTTGTCGATTTGACGGCTTAGATAACACATGATGACAATGGATGGGAAGGACTCCAAACAGAAGACACACTCAGGTGTGAAGAGGTTGTTTTGTCTGCCGAAGATGAAAAGACGCTCTTCTTTCTTTCTTTTCTGCCTCGTCTTGAGAAAGGAGGACTCTTTGTGTGTCTTGTTTACTCTGAGCATGAATGAGTCCCACTTGTCGGCCTACAGTAACACAGTAAGAGGATACCTCAGCTAGTGATATCACATTTGTACAACTGTCAGGACACGGGCCATGTGTGGATCCCTTTACTAAAAAGGCGTGAGCTAACTAGCGCTCCAGAGCTCAGAAGAAAAGAGGGCTCCATTCTCTGTGTCTCTCAAACGTTTAAAACAGATGCTATCGGGTTCACTGCTGGCTGGAGGACTGGGCCAGATACCCTATCTACTGGCTCCTGTCCTCCTGCAGCCAGCCTTGAAAAGACATCATCAGCTGGACCGGCTGAGGTAAAAGAGGCGAGTAACATATGCGGAGTGGTGATAAAAAAATATCAGCTGAATTTGTCTGTGGAGATATATAAACCAACCGTGAGCCAATTATGTGAAGATAAAACTATGACTTCAACAGGCTCCTGATTGGCTGCTTGTTACGCTTCTTTACACAAAGTGCAGAAACTAAACTTCCAGGTTCTCTGCTGCTCACCTGATTGTCCCGGCACACATTTGCTGACAATGAACACTATACTTGCAGCGAGATGTAGCTGCTGTGAGTCTGAACACACACAACACGCTCATTTCTCTGTATTAAGGCTCACTGGTAAGAGTTTTTATTATTTAAAGACGCAGGCATCAGACTCTGATCATTAAATTGTTTTATATGTAATATAACATGGAACAATCTTACAAATCCAATGTTGCCATAAAGCAGTCCTGCTCAATGATGTGCGACATTGTACACAATGATCTTAAAGGCAAAGCTACCACTGCATAAACGGCAAAATCTCTGATGGTGGACACATTTATATCATGTCATGTATCTATCATTACAACGTTACGTTAAGCATTTAACTGTGTTGTCAGGAAACAACATATGTGCATAAAATAAAAACATCTTTTTTTAAACTTTGATCCTTCCTCATCAAAGATGCAACATGCATTATTCATGTGCAACACACAGACTTTAATGAAAATACATGATCACGCTGGAGTGGGGGGGTTAGATGGAGTCAGACTCCCTGATTTGCTTCAGTGTTGGGGGGAGCCGGGGACCTCCACCTTACAGCATGGAAAACAAGCGGAGGCCTTGCGTCACCTGCCAGCAATTACCAAGAACAGGTGCTGTGACCTCACAGGGCAGCGAGCGAGAGGCCCCGCTTTATGGCAATCATCAGTGCGGTTAGTGCCTGAGAAGCCGAGCGCTGCACAGGTCTCAGGTAGAGATTCTGGCTCTTTGTGAAACTCAATATTCCATTTGCTCCTCTTTGAAACTCTTGTTTTTTTTTTACGTCTTCACAGTTTAAATTTCAGCCGGCTGGAAGGAAAACACCAGCGACCTTAAGATGAAGGTTACACAAACCGGTAAAGAACAACAGACCAGGAGGTTCCTTTAAATCCAGGATCCGTGCAGTTAATAAACAAAACAAAGCATCTCAAATCCTCGCGGGTACCCCGCCCTCAAAAAATCCACTACGGACATGTTTATGTGCCCTGAAACAAACAGTGAAACTTGAACAGTGTTGACAATCGTAATTATTGTGGTCTGTGAACACCGTGGAGGGATCCCCAGCCTCTTGACAATAGGTCAAACCTACACAGAAGGAAATTACTCCACAGACCTTTGGCTAATCTTTCAAAGCCCCACGG
Organism: Nannoperca obscura; assembly: GCA_036024295.1. Classification (NCBI taxonomy): domain Eukaryota; kingdom Metazoa; phylum Chordata; class Actinopteri; order Centrarchiformes; family Percichthyidae; genus Nannoperca; species Nannoperca obscura. Next base: position 51,492 of record JAVQJL010099167.1, read on the forward strand.
CTGAAAGAGAGGGATTTACAAACTCAAGTCAAACAGAAGCTGACAGCAGGCTGACACGTACTGTGCCCCTCCTTTGTGCTTTGACAATGTCCTACAGGTGGGGACACAATGGTGGGACCACCTGACATCCTGTGGCGTGAGGACTGTATGTCTGACTGCGCGTGCGACTGTTTGAGCGGTGTGTTTGACACAGAAAGAGCGCCAAAGGGCCAAAGAGAGCTAACTAGCCACAGGGTCTGGGTATTCAACCTCAACACAGTTCAAATGTGCACATGGAAGACGTTTTGGATGGGTCAAACACTGGACATTCACCCAGGAGACGGTTGTTTGTGTCCCGTGTGTAACCAAAAGTCAACTTTTACTTATTATTTTAACCCAAACCATGATCCTTTTCCTAAACCTAACTTGTGCTTTTGGTGCATTAAGCTAACCAAACTGCGACCGCTTCACAATGCTGACCACGCTTCTGGCAGAAAGCCCTGAAGGTGACCTTTACACACATGCATAAAATGTCGAGTATTAAAAGCTGGGATCAAATTTCTGCTCAGGTGTGTAATCTTGTTTAAGTTCTTGTAAAGCTCCTTGAGGTTAGACAATACTTTATATTAGAGAACTCTGGTGTCTTTATTTGTTTTAGAAGTGTCCTATTAATAAAAACCTATTCGTACACAGTGCATTTCAAATAAAGATAAGTAAGATAAGTGTTGGTATCTGTACCAAAGGATACCCACAATTTCAAAGTTGGCTTTTATGATGGGCTGTAACTAACAATTATTATCAGCACTGCCAATCGTTGCCTTTAATAAACGAATCTTTTAGTGCTATAAAATGTCAAAAAACTGTCAAAAGATATTCAGTTTACAATGATGAAGAGAAAAACTGCAAATCTTCACTTTTATGAAGCTAAAACCAGTGAATGTTTGATATTGAATTGACTTATCACTTTAGAAGCAATGCAACGCTAGTGTCATTTTCTAACTATTGTTTTTAATGTCGAGTAATCTTTTTCTTTCAGAGCCCAAAGTGTCATGTTTAACTTTAAACTCACAGTGACATTTTGATATAATGGTCACATTTTAAAAGCTGGAACAAGCAAATGTTTGGAATTGCTTAACTGATGAGTTGTTTCAGTATTAGATTAAGTGGATGTAATCATTGTCACCTGTAAGAAGACTGCAGATAAAAATAATCTCAATGTGACGTCTTATAAAACACCTCAGACAAATGGCTCCTCACGAATAATCCAGATCAAATCATGAATAAGTCCATCCATCATATATTACAGAGTAAAAAGTGAAGCGGAAGCTTAAACTGTGTGTGTTTGGTCACCAGGTCAGTGAGAGTAACCTGACTACACACACACACACACACACACACACACACACACACACTGACATTACCAACCTGTCTGACGGCCCCCCGTGGCCCCCTCCTCCCAGCGTTCTCCAGCCCACCTCTACCCCCACAGTCCCTGGGAACAATCCTGCAGTGTCGGGGAGCTGTGCAGGTGTGTTGCGGTGTCAGCTGCCGTACTGTTTATTATTGGTGGGCTGCGCTTTAGGAGGAATCCCGGGCCATCACTAACAACTGTGTCAATTTGTTGGGGTAAGGAAAACACGGCCTATACTACAGGAATGTTTTTAGGTGGGAGCCCTTTTTCTGGCGGGCTTTATCCTGGTCCCCTTGCTGGATATCCTTTGAGGAGTGTGTGTGTGTGTGTGTTTATTCAGATCCCCAAATAGCTACTGTAACAACAAGGATGGCAACTCCTCCTGGGGGCCACATAAAGTATTTACAATACTTTCAGACATATAATGCTGTGATGGAACAACACAATAATTCAAAACCTGTGTCTAACTACTCCATTTTTTAAAAACATGTATTAATACATATACACAAATAGTCTGCTTGGAACAATAATGTATATTCCTTCTAGCTCATTAAATATTCCAGAATCTATAAATGGGCAAATTGTTTTCATTTCTAAAGTCTTCCTGCCGGACTTCCTACTTCACTGTGGACTCCATTATCAGTGTGTGTGTGTGTGTGTGCACTGGTGGCTTCAGTTTTCTTCATCACGCTTGTATGAGTTGAATATTGCACCAAGATTGGCTTTCAATTTGAAATTTAAAAGCCAATCTTCAATTTGAAAGTTTCAAACTATTTATGATGTCACAAATCATGTTCACAAAAAAAATTGATTTTTGTGATGATTGTGAAGACATCCTTCTAGTGTCAAAGTCTGCACAGGCATCATTCTGTACAGTGAAGCTCAAACATTCAACTACAGGAACAAGAAGACAAAATTATATATATATATATATATATATATATATAGATAGAGAGAGAGATAGAGAGAGAGAGAGAGAGTGTGAGAGAGAGAGAGAGAGAGAGAGTCTTGTGTCTCTTAGTGGTTTTCTAG
>JAVQJL010099177.1:0-36304 GCA_036024295.1 Nannoperca obscura
TGTCTTGACTCTATTTTCTATTCATTTCACAACGTATGGTGGTGAATAAGTGTGACTTTTCATGGAAAACACAAAATTGTTTGGGTGACCCCAAACTTTTGAACGGTAGTGTAAGTAAGTAAGTAGCATGGTGAAACAGTAGCATGGGCATTCAAACTCATCTGAATGCATAATTGCATAATAACTACTACTGAGTACTTAATGTTGACTTTTAAATGTAAAGCATTGAAATATTTTACTTTGAAAACCCTGTCAGACTTTATTTATTTATTTTTTGGGGGAAGTTACATTTTTAATTTCCTCTTTTTCTAAGATCAAATTACTGACCTGATGTGACAGGTCTGATCAATTCAAGTTAGATTTTTTTTTTTACTGAATTTGAAACTCTGAAAACAAACATTACATTTTATTCCAAACTGACTTCCAAATCAGGAGCAACTGGTGGTTCAGTGTCTTGCTCAAGGACACTTCGACACATGGACAGGAGGAGCCGGGGATCCAACCGCCAACCCTACAATTGATGGACAACAGAGGGACAGTTCCTTAAAACTAAACTTTAAACTGATTTCTTTGTTGGGGCAGGTGGAAACAAGCAGCTAACACAACACAAACATGTTATTACCTTTTGAGTTGATAGGGGGAAGTTGTGATCAAATAGTTCCCTATTTACAGTCCCTGCAGATACGGAGCGACATCAGCATTCATTTGGAGTCATGTTTCTGTCCACTGGACGAACGTGAGTCTAATATTCACCCTGTTTTTAACTCACTGAGCTCAGATTCCTCGCAGACATCTGAATCAGCTTTCAGATGTGACTTAATTCATCTCCTGCCCACGCTAACCACTACGCTGACACCTGAAATGAAATTACCAAAAATTAGACCCACGGAAACCCACTGCTAAGAAACTGATCCTAGCTGCAGCAAAACTTGTTGAAACGTACTTGTAGAAAAAACTCCAACTCCAAGGATGTTTGTCTGAACTGGTTTCAGGTGCAGAGCTGATTTAAACCCCCATAAAGCTGTTGTTTTCATAAGGAATGCTGGACTTCAGCTTTTATGACCGTTCTGTAAAGTCATTCAAATGATAGAGGGTGTAGACCCGAGACCCCAAAGGGCTCTGAGACCATTGTTGTCTAATTTAATTGTGAGTGTCCTCCTGATTGGAAATGTACGGAAGAGGATTAGGGACACGTGTGAATTTTTTTTTTGAGTTTAGAAGAAAACATTTTTATGGTAGAATTCTGACTTTATTGTATTATTAAAAAAAAATTTTTAGTAAAAAAAAAAAAGTCAGAATGCAAGAAAAAAAAAAGTCAGAATTTAAAAAAAAAGTCAGAATAAAAAAAAAAGTCAGAATTTAAAAAAAAAAGTCAGAATTAAAAAAAAAAAGTCCAAATTTAAAAAAAAAGTCAGAATAAAAAAAAAAAAGTCAGAAACCACAGGCTGACCAAAAATGTCTGACTTAAGGGAGTTTTTGCATGTTCGAGCCTGTGGTTTCCCTCCAGAATGGCGCAAAGTGACGTTGTGGCAAAGTGAAGTTTGACTCTTACAGTTACCCATACTTCTGACTTTTTTTTTGTTTAATTCTGACTTTTATTTTAAAATTCTGACTTTTTTTTTTGCATTCTGACTTTTTTTTTTTCATTCTGACTTCTTGTTTTTTTAATTCTGACTTTTTTTTTAAAAATTCTGACTTTTTTTTAAATTCTGACTTTTTTTTTAAATTCTGACTTTTTTTTTGCATTCTGACTTTTTTTTTTTTTCACACGTGTCCCTAATCCTCTTCCGTAAAAATGTCCTCAGTAAGACTGGAATTAAGATACTTGGAGGATTGTAAGTTTGATTCCATGTATGTAAAGGGGAGAGTATGGGATTAGCTCACCGAGGCCTTGCATGTAGCACAGTAAGTTGTATTTGTCAGTGTTGGTCCATAAAGGTGCTGTAATACCAACGTGTGTTCCTGTGTACAGAGAATCTGTGTGTACCTTATTTACACAGGTACACGCATCCACAGTGAGAACTCTGCAGGCAATATTTATCCCCAAATAACACGTGACGGGTTGAAGAATATTTGCATTTGGATATGATCCTTTCACTGGGGAAACATAACTGCGCGGTGTTAGATCAACTACTGAGCAACTGGATCACAAAGTGCTGTGTTTTACTTCCTGTCTGGACCACACGCCTGCAATTTGTGTCACATGATAGACCACAAAAACATTTGTCTTCAAGTCAAGTCAGAGATATTTTAGACCATATTTGGAGCTTTTGACAGGAGCTTTTACACAGAGTTTAAGACAAAGATAGGACATGGTTTGCTGCTGACGAGCATGCACTGGTATGTTCTGCTCTGTTGCACCTTACCCTGTGCATGGCAGGCCTAATAGTTTATCTATTAAGGATGAACTCCAGTCACCCACCAAGTCTGCTGCGGGTTTTATAGAAATGGATGAGAAGATAAGGAACTTGTGTAGGCTTGAGTGTGACTGCTGACTTTCATTCTTCGACTCCCACCCATTCTCACTGTCTCTGTCTACACACACCTCTTACAGCAGGTAGTGTGGGTCACAACTGTATTGTCACTTTCGTCTCTGACCGTAGTCATTGTGTGTGTGTGTGTGTGTGTGTGTGTGTGTGTGTGTGTGTGTGTGTGTGTGCGTGTGTGTGTGTGTGTGCTTCCAAGCACACCTGTCATCACCGAGACAGTGGGGCCTTTATTAACCAAGCCCACACAATTCAACTGACAAATCCTGCTCCAGACAAACACACACACACACACAGACACACACACACACACACAGACACACACACACACACACACTCAACCACAACCGTTTATTTCCCCTTTTTTTCTCTGAACAATGACCTCAGATAATGCTGTGAGTTTAAACATTAACCCGCTTTAACACTTGCAGTTGCAGGTGTGTGACGGATATATTTGGGAAAAGTCACATTAATTCCAACTTCATTAGAAAGAAAACACCACGTGCTGAAGTAGTCAAATCCCAATGCAATAGAGTGGATACAAAGGTCTTTTGCACATGCACAAACATACTGTATGTGTGCATGAAAGGGCTCTTGCGCGTTCATTGCTTGGTTCACATCATGGGAAGAAGTCCTGAGAGACTGTGTGTGATTTATTTTCATGAAAGGAAGCAATCATCTTAGATGAAGCTGGCAGCAACTTTCAGTTCTGTGTTCGCTGCTCAGTCTAAATATCTCATTGAGACTTGAGTTAAGCCTTTTGCCATTTGTGCTTCTCTGTATAGTACAGCTGCATACCTGAAACTGTTTTATGGATTTCACCCAACCGTCAGAGTTTGTTTTTCGGATACAGATATTGATACTGGGTTTTTTTTGTGTTTTTTTTTCCTTCCTTCAAAGTTCAAAGCCTTCTCAAGGTGAAGCTGTGGTTTGTGGTAACATCTGAAACCTGTGAGAGTGCCAGCTCTCTGCTCCCCGTGGCACTGAAGCAGCACACTCTCTGACACTGTCTTGCTTGCTGATATCAATGTCATGTAAAATCATGCACAGAAGCCAATGTTAAGGCTTTTGGAGATAGCAATGTTAAAATGTTCCTGTAAAAAATGCAGGAGCACAACTTGATATAATGAAGGGCCAATAGGTCAATAACAATTACAGGAAATGGTTATTTCATCATTAAACAAACACTAAAGGTTATGTAAAGCTTAGATGTGTCACCCTGTCTGCATTCCCCATGTTACACCTTGCTGCTCCACACAGATTTGAGACACACAAAGTAAAATTAGCGTGCATTTGCACCTCTATTAGTGACCCTTTTCACTTTTTTATATTAAATAAAAAATGTATTATTGTGTCACTGTTGAAACATTTGCCCAAATTATTTATTTTGAAAAAATATATTATAAAAGATTTTATTTATTGCGTATCATGTAGAATAACGTGATAATGAGGTGAACCTGATGCTGCCTATGACTATCCTACAACGAACGTGTCGTTTTACTAGTTGTAAATGTTTTAGCATATAATTAATAATACATAAATACATTTAAATTAAGTCATTTATTTCACATTTATTTCGACAATAAGTAAGTAGTAAATACAGTAAGTAGTAATAAACCTGAAAAAGGATATTTCTTTCAAAATGAAAGCACACATCTTTTTTTCAGTGGAAACAAAAGAATTGTATATTTGAAAAGTCGTGGGGTGAAACTGCCACATAGCCTGAGTGTGTTGGTCTACTAGTAGGTGGTAACGAATAGGCTCCACCTTGAATAAATAAGGAACTGACCTAAGGGGCATGCATTCAGGTGCAGGACACATATGTATAACACATGAACCTCTAACGTTTTTGTGCTTTTCCGTTTATTAAAAGGGAAAAAATTAATTTAAAAAAAGGTAAACTTACTGTAGACTCTGTACTTAATATGAATAACAAAATAAAAACACGGAGGCTTCTTAGTCTGAACCGGGAGAATCACACTTTACTTCGTTTCTCTCTTTTACAACAAAAACTGCCTCGCACAGCACATACAACACTACTTCCGTTCTTGCCCTTCACAATAAAAGCCCCATACTTATACATAGCTAGATACCGGAGAAAATAAGGTTAGTCGGCAGCTCTTTAAAAGGCCACTCAATAATATAGCTTACATTACTATGATTCACGAAAACATTTACTGGAGAAGGTGTGCAAATTAGCGTAAAGAGTCAGACAAACAAATGTGTAATTGCTCTTCTAACGTTTGATTGACGTATTATGAAAGTCATCACCGGAACAGGCGCTACCTTCATTGTAGCTGCCTTAACAGCAGCCGCTCCGGCTCGCACCTCGCCCGCGCTGACGGTCTCTCTGAGGCTTCGTGACTCCGTGACGGACTGAGTCAGCGCTTCACTGACTTCAGTTCCTCGTACTTTCCCTTTATTTTAAACATATCTTCACCCGACTCAAGTGTGTCGAAGACGTCAGAAATTACCTTCAAATAAGCAAGTGAACACGACTTAAGTGTTTTTCTTCTCCCGGTGGTCAACCGGTGTACGCGTCCATCCAGGTTGCCACCGCGGTGTGCGGGCTACTTTTTTCATCAGTGGGTCCAGTTTGTGTGGAGCAGCCGGTGGACGTTTCAACTGGAGACTTTGGGCATCGGAAACTTTTGTAATTTACAGGAGAAAACCAGATTCATCGACCTCTGACACAAAAACTACTCACGGTAAGCCTGATATTATTCACCTTAAGGAAAAATAGGCTACTAACAATTTGCTACGTTATATAGAAACAAGCTAGGCTATAACGTTATAATACTAATGCGTGCATTAGCACCTCTATTAGTGACCCTTTTCACCTTTTTATATTAAATTAAAAATGACTATCATTATGTCACTGTTGAATTGTACTTTTGCCCAAATTATTTATTTTGAAAAAATATATTATTAAAGATTTTATTTATTGCGTATCATGTAGAATAACGTGATAATGAGGTGAACCTGATGCTGCCTATGACTATCCTACAAATAAACGTGTCGTTTTACTAGTTGTAAATGTATTAGTATATCATTAATAATACATAAATACATTTAAATTAAGTCGTTTCTTTCACATTTATTTCGACAATAACGTTTTATTTTATATTTTGGTTCACACTGGTGTTGAAAAGCAGACATCAAAAGCAGGGAGCAGGGGCTTTGTGTCTCCAGCTTGCTCTTCTTACAGCTGTAGTATGCGGTTTCCTGCCTGTATGTAGGTGTACAATCAAAAGACTTCACTCAATTAAAAAAAAAAAAAAAAAACTGAGAAGACCTGGCCCAGTTTAAACTTTGTAAACCAGCACACACGATGCACTGAAGCACTTGATGTTAAAACAACTTATTTAAAAAGGCTCTCAATATAGCAGCTGGCTTTAAACAAGTTACAAGCTGTACACAAACTGCAACCAGCCAAAATGACAAACAAGGAGTTTTTTTTCTAAGCACAGATCGCTTGAAATGCAAATATTGCAGTGCATGTGTGACTCATTACAGAAACTGCTTCTCTTTTGTGCTGACTTCATTTTATTTCATAATGAGGAAAAGAAAGCCCCTGGTGGCAAAATGAACCTCGTGACCTACACCTAAGCCAGCCACGCTGGAGGTGATTTAAGCCTAATAATTTGCAGGCTTTTGTCTGCGCATCTGTGTGTGTGTGTGTGTATGTGTGTGTGTGTGTGTGAGTGTTTTATTGATTTATTCATAGCCCCGAAGGAAATATCTGCAGCATTCCACCTGCTCCTCCAATATCCGCACAGAGGACATCGACATACAGATAAAGGAACCCATATACACTCGTGCAGACGTGCACGCTGCATCACCATGGTGATATCACAAAGAATGAAAGGTCCCAACACAAACGTAGCCCAGGGAACATTCCACATCAGCCATATTACATCTACTCTTCCACTTCAACTTGAAACCCTCCTGCGCAGAAGACTTTGATGCTAACTTCTGTCGTGACACAGCTCGGTCTGGTTTCACTCTAATGTTTGATGCATCTGGTGAGAACAAACATGTTATAATGAATACTTCCAATAAGATGTTGTGAGTCTCACTTTCAGAATCTTTCTCAGTAGCTGCTCGGCGTGTGACTGCAACCTGACGTTTTCACGCACTATGCTGTAAATCAGCATGTCCAACAGCAGCATGCCTCAGTTTGCTTGTTGTACAGTGGCTCAGAAAAACAAACCCAAGTCTTATCTTGCGGCCACGTTGGCAGCAGTGCACAACATTGTAGCGCAGTGCAATTTTGTTCTCACAGCAACACCTTTTGTAAAAAGACAAATGAAATCTGCATGGTGTTACTTAAGAAGAAGTAAGTTTCCTCAGCGTCACTGTGTAGAGTTTTACTGGGCCTAACGCCACAAATTTGATTCCATCCTTACTCTTGAAGGAAAACTCTAAAGAGCTGAAAAATAAACTCAGTACATCAAAATACAGACATTATGAACCTTCCACCAAGCTAGAAATGCTCTTCAGCCGCCACACCTTGCCTGTCATTGTGGCTGAGTGTTGAGCAGAGAATAAGAGCTGTTTGTGTGTGTATGTGCGCGCGTATGTCTTTTAACCCACTGGCTTAAACAGCCTCTAAACCAACCAGTGATCTCTGACCCTTATTCATGCTCGCTGTCACTTCAGCTCCAAAGCCTGACAACAAAGAGCGGCTTTTGTTCCTTGAACTACTCTTCCATGCACATTCTTGGCTCTCTCTGCAGGCTTATGGAGGAGAGACGGCGAACGCGACCTGAAACCCACAAATTCAGTCTACTGTAGATGTGGGTGCACAGAGTGACACAACCTCCATTTTTTTTGTGCCAGACTTTGTTGTTAGCTGAACGTAAAATGTTCTGCGTGGGCAACGACAACAAAATATGTTTTCTTTAAAATCTTTGATACGGGCAGGAAGTGGTATTTGCTAGGTACTGAAAACAGGTCCCGTATATCACAGGATTTAAAATGCAGATCTAAGGCGCAGCTGTATCTTGAAAGTCAAATCAGCCTTTTGAAAGAATTTACAGTCAAACCTGAAAATTATCTTTTGTAGTAAAATACTAGTTTGGTATTAGACGTCATATCACAGGGTTCGTTGGAAAATGCTTCATTTTAAATGTTATTTTTCAAGGTTAGGAATATGTATATTTTATATACTCCTTGTAAATGATTGGTTTTAAACACAATGTGGTGTTTCATCTACAAAATTACTCAGCAAAAACCTTTCAACTGAAACGATCCCGTCGTCATATTTGTTTGCTATCTGCTGGCTTCTCACTCCACAGGTGACCACTTTCCACCACGTCCGCTCTGGTTCTTGAACCGGGCAGGTGGGCTGACATTGTAGCTAGCGTGGCTAAAGCTGAAGATGAATGTTTAAGTAGAGTTGATCCGTTGCCTATGTTGTCTGTCTGTCACCCCTATATTCCATCAGAATGTGTCACACATTGTTTTGGCTGCCACTGCGATGGTGATTAATGTCTAGACGAGCCCGCAAGAGTTCGAAAGTGTGAGTCACAATCCTATATGATGCAGAGATGGGAAGAAATGTTGGAAGTTTTACACAGAGAGAAAGGGTTTACCCAGGCCCCCTGTCTTGTTCACACACGCATATGTTGCTGGAAAATGTACATGTATTCATACACAAACACACATCAGGGCTCTATATCACCCTGCGTGTGTAGGAGGGACTAGTTTCAGGATGAGTCTGGTTCTGCCAAAACATTTGAAATGCTAAAGTCTATAGCATGTGAGCAGCGTTCACCGACACACACATTTCCACTAATGTCATTGTTTGGCTCCGAAGCCATTCGCTCTCCCGCTCTGGCACACACACACACACACACAAGAACTGGGAAGTGAAAGAAAAGGGGAAATTCTTGCGCTGAATTGAAGACCGGGCGCCATGTAGGGACAATAGAGTGGGTGGGGGTAAAGAGAGAGTGTTAGTTTACATGGCACGCCAATACAGCAAGATGAAGCGTTGATGAGTAAGAATAAGTAATTGCTCTGTCACCAAGGCCCATGCAAAGGAAGTGTCATTTTGTTGTGTTAAACGCACTCACACCCTGAACCTGTGCAGAATATTTCTACGTAGCATTAACACTTCGACCGTGTGAACTTACAGATGTCTATAGGGCATTTGCATACATGCACAGAATTGTTTGGGGTTTTTGTAGGCTATTTTCGCCCGCTCTCAAATGTTTCTAGAGAACTGAGCCTTCCACTGTGGGTTAACACTTGTGGCTAGCTGTCCATGGGTGGGGGTGACGCTGGACTGACATCTGGTCGAGGCTGATGTGTGTAACACGTTAATGCTTTGTGTGAATTCAGCCCCAGTGTGATGCTGAATGACTGTACAATCTTGAGTCATGTGTCATCATTTCACCCCAAAACCGGACCAAATTCCTGGTTTTAGTCCAAATGTGGACATTGTTTTAAGTCTGTGTGGCTATCACCAAACCTAGCAGACTGACTGGATTTCTGATTACTTTGTAAAAACATCTCATTTGACATTTATTGTCATTAGATTTTCTGTTGAAGGATTTTGAGACATCCGAGACCAAATTCAACTGATCAACTGTCAAAGAAGCATGAATGAAATCACTACACAATACACAAATATCAAAGTCACGTATAAATCCACTGTAGCTTGATAAACCACTACACTGCTCTACCCTTCTCTGCAATAGTGTGTGTATAACATATTACTTCCCTATCATCAATCCACTGTGAAGTCACAACGTAGCACCTCTTTTTTATCTTTATGTCGCTATGTATCATAAAGGGAAGTGCCACAACCACAAAGTACCCAAGTCATGTCATGTAGAGGTTGCAGTTTAACACATATTATACACATGTAATAATATAATATTTATTACATTATAGTGTCCTTTTTATTAGATTCCTATTATATTATATATGAACACAGTAGTATATAATGAGATGTAATAGGATAGAATTACTTTAGTTCTACAGTTAAGACCTGCCCCAGAATATAAACAGACAGTTTCTAATGCAGCTTCACACTCTATTGTACAGATTTGCCCCAAATACGTACTGAATATGTGTTAATGGGAAATATAAAACTATAAATATACATTATTTCAGCTGGAGATGGTCAATGCAACAGAACACTTCCCATGCACACAGGATTTAGTCAAAGTATAAGGTATAAAGGTAATGTGTGGAACCCTGGTAGGCAATTATTGTATGTTGCATTTAAAAGTGGATATTCATCGAAATAATTAGTTGGTAGAATTGAAGTTTCAATGTTTAGGTTGTTTTGCTCAGCAATTGTACCACTTAAAGTGAAGCTGAATGCTCCAACCTTTTAGTCATTACTTTTAGATAGTTGTTTAACGGTTTAGTTGTTACTTTTACCTGCTTCAACCTTGTATCCATTACCTTTAACTACCTGTTTAGACGTCTGTGCTCCCTTGGCAACATGTTTTCACTCACTCACCACATAATTGCACCAGGTAGTGTTCAGGTGTTACAGCTACCTGAAGATGTGGATATATATTGTTATCAAATCATTTCAGATTGCTAACGTTACTTAAATCAGGTTAGGCTATAAGCCTGAACGCTACGAGGCAACACATTACATTGGTCCCTAAATTAATCCAATAAGAGTGAATACCAGGGAATGTTGACGCAGTTGAAATATGAATCTTCGAAATTATCAGCAAGCTATTACCACACCATGTTAAGTGTTGAAGTGTCACAACACAACATCCCTCCCCGTGTGTTAGTGTATCAGTCTGTCTGTGCGTCGCTGTGTGTTTGTCAAGGGTTATGTCCTTCTCGAGTATCAGGTGTGTGTTGCAGAGAGCGTACGTAGTTATAAATTGCCAGCTGGACCCCCCCACACACCCCGACTATGCACCTTGATGTTTTTTCTCTCTTTCTTGTCTTTTCCTTTCTGTCGCATCTTCTGTGGTTCAACTGGTTCCTGTCTGTCTTGTGATGCTTAGGGCAACCACTACTACTATTTCATCTCAGAAATCAGCCTCTGCTTCTCTACGCACGTTCTCGCTGTCACACATAGTATACAGTAACGAGTAGGTTTCTGACGTTAATGTCAGAATTTGGATTTTAATGTCAGGATTCTGAGAATAAAGTCAGGATTATTACTTGCATTAATATTGAAGCATACAGTCATACTTCTATGTCAGAATTCTGACTTCAAACTCAAAACTTAAATAAATATTTTCCTTGTGGTCCTAAACCTCTTCCGTACATAATTCTTAAATATGAATACACTGAAGACATTGTCATATTTACAGTAGAAAAGCAAACATAAAGTTCATGTTAGACTGACTCATGTGAATCATGTGAGCAAAAACAGACGTGTGTCAATTAGCCACAGATCACACAGATACAGTTCTGTAATTTTCAGTTTCTACCAACAAAGCAGACTCATCCCAGACAGTCGTCCTCAAGGGATGTTTACTTGTTGCCTGCATGATGAACCACTTCCCAGCTGTGTCACGGCACAGGCACACCTCGCAATTAAAAATACGACCAGTAAACGCTGAATCAAATGTCAAATGATTCTTTTTCCACATGTTGCCCTAATTTTCTCTGGTTACTACGAGGTGATGTGTCAGTTAAAGGGGGAAGACCACAGAAAGGTCCCTGTGTGTATTTTAAGCCTGAACTTATTGGTATTCATAGATAAGAGTATAGAAAACAAGCAGGCATCTGGATAAGAGTATCATAAAAAAACCCAAACCTCTAGATAAGGACTTCTGTTTTATACAGGATGTGTGGTTGCACGTAGAAAGAATTTACAAGTATTCTTGTGTTTCATTAAAAATGTTCCTTTTACAGTTGTAAACTGGCAGCAAATGCTCACAATGCTTTTATCCTCCACTTCAGCACTTTTTGCTGACTGACTGTTCTATAGACATTGTATTTCTTCATATAGTAAACTATAGATTTGTTCCTCTGTTACAACTGACTTTGACTTTCTTCAGCAGGTGTTATTAATGGAGCCCCGACTGACAGATAATCTGAGGGTTGTGTTCTTGATCTTGATCATCTTCTTCTCGAGAGGTAAGAAAAACAACATCTTTATCTTAAGTAGCACTTTTAGTCTCATGTTCATTCTCACACTGCGCCTTGCGTCCGTGTGTGGTGTATGTTGTCATGTGTAGGGTGTCTGAATTTATATTTTCAGTTTCTATGTGTGTCTGCATTGAGCTTTTATACATCTAAGTGAAAGCCTTGTATTCACTGAGACGGGATTTTGACTTTTATTACAGGATTCAAAAGGCTTTGAGATTTTTTTTGAACTTCATTTCAACTTCAAGTCCAAAAGCTCACGGACTGTTTTGAGCCACATCTTGACCTGATGTCAGAAGTGGAAGAGATCCATGTTGTTGTACAGAATGCTTTGTGTTCTGTGGGTTAGTTTGTGAAACCCCAATGTTTGTTTAACTATCGTCTTATGTAGACCGAATGTGTGTCTGTATAAAAATGGTGTACCGCTTAAAAGAAAACCAAACACCAAGTCATCTTTTGTCAACATGTGTCCACTCTTGGTTTCTTCAGGCTCAAGTGAAAATGACCAGGACTTGAACTTTTGTGGCACGTGGCTCCACGGCAAGGGCCCCCTGAGCCTGAACGTCAACCTCTCCACAGGCTGTAAAGGGATCTCAATCGCAGCCAACCGGAGCTGCCTGTCCATCAACGGGCAGATCACGGCCCAGTGCGCGAGGTCTGATGCGATTCCCCTCCCGCACTTCGAACTTGACTCAGAGGAGAAGAGTGACTTCTGTCTGTACTGGGAGCCGCTGCTGGACCAGCTGAAGCTGCAGGTAAATACAGATCCAAGGAGGGAGGCAAGACGAGGATTTGTTGAAAAGGATATTTCCTCATCGAAGAGCTTAACGGTTGGTCTTTGTTCTGTTATTCTTCTGTCGCCTCGCAGGTCAGAGGGAGGAACCTGACTCTCTGCTGCCCTGCCAGCCTGCAGGGCTCCTGCTGCACTGATCTGTCCAATGGTCAAAACACACCCGAAGCACCCTACGGCATCGCCAACGGAAGTGTCAAAAATGATGTTATCACCAACAAAATACAGACAGCCTACATGTTCAATGGAAGCTCCATCGACTGCAGTAAGGGAGGAGGGATGTTACTACAGCACTAATCTGTAAATGGGATATGTTTAACAATATGGAAGTTATACTGAAGGTTTTCTGCTCCAATAATAAATTCCAACTGAACCGATTAATGGACGCTTAACAAAGGGGTTTAATTCAACCTGAAAACCAACAATGATGCAGAGGGGCTGATTTTAACGTGTCAAATTCAAAACTGCTCTTTTGTTTGTTTTGTTGCAGAAAGATTATGTGAGCAAGCAAGCCGGGGATCCACCCAAGCCAACATGTAATTTCCTCTCTCTTTTTTTTCCTCAACTGTGCATCACGTTTGCTGTCCAAGTAGCAGGACAGGGTGTTTCCTGTCAACGTCCCTCCTCATATTTACTTGCTAAGTTGTGAGACGTCACGTAATCAAGGGGCATGAACGTTGACTACCGACAGGAAGCTTTAAACTATGTCAGGGTGTGCGGGGGTAAAAATAACCTTGCTTCTTGTAAATGGTTTCTTTTTTTACTTCAGGTCACGGTTGTGTTTGTTTGTGTTAATGTGTGTGTTCAGGAGTAAAGGCGCTGTGATGAAGGGAAAGTACCTGGAGCATCCCTGCGCTCGCAGCTCAGAGGTGGAGATGACGGAGGGTTTCAGAGGCCACAACGTCACATTGCCTGTAAGACAAAGTGGACTCATTATCACATTCAGAAGGTTTCCAGGACTTCTGTCATTTTACAACATCTTCCTCAGCAGGTGGCGTTGGCTCCGAAAACTGCTGTTTCTTGGTTCAAGAAAGAGCGTTGAACTTCACAATTGTCACACTTTGGTCCTGTTGTCACACTTAAACACATCCCTTATTTATACTTATTTGCCATTTTTGCCAGAAGGGTTTTTTCAGCATAGAACTGCATTTTCTGAAGAGTTTCAAGGCAGTCGTTTTGTTTTTCCTGCAGCAGTGGACTCGTCTGCTCAGACGAGTAGGCTGCTTCACTCGCCTGCGTGCGTCCACTTCTAATCAGGGAGTCATTGTCATTGTCGTTTGCATTCAAGTGGAGGGCGGTGGTGGCTTAGTAGGCGGGGGGGTGAGAGGTCAGCCACATTAAAGTGAATTATAGCAGCATTTTACGGACAAGTAGAGGATGGATTTTGAAAGCTGACATTCTTACTGCAAACTATCTTAAAATAGGGCAATTTGTGTAAAGTACCCAGCAATCCACATGCACATCTACCAATTACCACTATAGCATGGGGTTAGAGCAGTGGGTTGGTCCAGGTCAACTCAGATAAAGTGAAAACGTTTCACGTTTCCTCATCCTGTATTTAATGACACAATTAAGAACTGATACCCGTCTCTGGCTTGTTCCTTTTTCACGTATTGACTAGAACGTGCATGAACCGTGACCCCGGTGTGCCGCGTCTAACCTTTGCACTTTTCTTTCTGTTGTCCAGGCCACTAAAGGTGGATCTGCAGAGCCCACTACCACCGTCTATATCCCCCCCGCTCTACAAAAAGCTGCGAGAAAAAAAAGCAAAGTAGTGTGCACTTTCTTCAAAAACAACTCCCTGTTCCAGGTAAGACTCTTGACTGGGTACTTTTGTTCTAGTGTATATAGATGTGTAGGCTGGTGAATATGAGGGCACAGGTAAAGGTGTGTGTGTGTGTGTGTGTTCCAGGATGGTCACAAGGAGGCCAGGGTCCTTAATGATGTGGTGGGAATCACTGTGGAGAACGAGGTCATCGCTAATCTGTCCGAGCCAATTAGGATTGGCTTTCACCACGATGTCATACCTGTAAGTTTGTCAGCGTGATCAGTGTGGTCTCAACCTGTTCTATTCTAACCTATCTAAACACGTTCTGTCCTTAATTCAATGTTAAAAACATCCGGCGAACACTAGAAATGTGCTTGAGTTTGACGCCACACACAGTGAGATGAACTATCTGGTTAAATCATTAAGGGCAAACACTGCGGTGCGCGTCTCGCTCGCTGTTGTAGCTGCTGGCCACAGGATTCTGTTGCTTTCGTGAACAGTAGAGTTGGACCGCTTTGCGCGTCAATCACATCACAAACCTCTCAAATGTGGGTTTGCTGCTGACGCTGTTGAGCTGCCGTCTATCCCATCCTACGCAGAGAACACATGGAAACCACTTGAAGGTTTTTTTCTTACCTCAGACTTGCAAAAACAAAAGGTGTTGTTTTTTACACTCAGGCTTGTGTCTTTCTTCCTCTCTGCAATGTCCGTATATTCCTGATATGTCTATATGATCATTGTTATTATTATTAGTCACTTGAACTGTCTCTGGTGATGGTGGCGACGTGCAGCAGATTTTGCAAGTGTGACAGTTCTTTCAATCACTGCTGCACCAAAATGGTTACTGAAACTTTGTTAATATGAATAAAAATGTGCAGCGTCTCAGCGGGAAATGATCGCGTCCGTCTCCTCTTCATTTCAGAAAACCCATTCAGTAAGATGTGTTTCGTGGGACACCAGGAAAGGTTGGAACTCTTCAGAACCGAGCTTCTATACGCTGTTCGCTCACGCTCATTTGCTGAATCTCCCACAGACGATCATCCAGCACGTCTAAGTCTGTTTCCTCTGTGCAGATCCGCTGCAGGTCAACTGGTTGGTGGATGGATGTGAGACAAAACAGAAGGGCACAAAGCACACCGAGTGCCTCTGCAACCATCTGACCTACTTCTCTGTGCTTGTGGTGAGACGTGCAGCCGACGCACACAAACAGACAGAAAGTGGTGGAAACATAATAAAAGTTCATGGAAACATACACGCTCATGTGTCGGTGTCTTCTCTGTCTGCCCCGACAGCAACTGCAGCCTCGCTCAGTGCGCCACCTGCAGGCGCTCACCACCATCACATCTCTGGGCTGTGCCGTGTCTGTGGTCAGCTGCGTCGCTCTCATCATTTATCTCTGCAGGAAGAGGTAATGCTGCTTCAGCTTACACAAACACATGCATCCGTTTTGAGCAATCAAGTGACCTCCTCATGTCCACCCCCCTCCCTGTGTGGCAGGTGGTGTAAGGAGCAGTCCATACCCATCCACCTGGGCTTGGCTGTCTCCCTCGCCCTCCTCAACCTGCTCTTCTTTCTCACCGCCATCCTGGCCAACATGAGCGGGGGCAGTATGTGCGCCTGGGTGGGGGCGGGCCTCCACTACGCCCTGCTCAGCTCCCTCACCTGGATGGGCATAGAGGTTTTCCACACCTTCTGGCTGGTCTACATGGTGTTCAACCCCTCCCCAAAGCCCTATGTGTGGAACCTGGTCGGCTTCGGTGAGCGCGTGAAGCAGCACTCTCAACAAAGCTTCGTGGTGCATTCATGTAGAGGTGATAATAACGCACGAAAACTCTTTTCCAGTTCTCCCTGCTGTTCCCGTTATCATCCTGGCTGCAGTAGGAGACATTTACGGAGTGAGAGAGGTGGTGCCGAGCGATGACAAACACAATCCTTATCTGATGTAAGAAAAGATTCTTTTCTAACGTGAGTCCCAGACAACGTGGCGTCGTATTTGACCTCTGTGGGATTATTTGAGTGCATTGTGACGTTTCCAGGTGCTGGATGAAAGACACCCCCGACGCCCTGCTGGCTCACTACTCCACCAACATGCCCATCCTGGTCGTCCTGGTGTCCTCGGGCTGCGTGATGCTCCTGCTGGTCTACAGGGAGATCCGCAACAGAGACGAGTGGAGGCAGAACCGCGTGGCTTTCCTCAGCATCTGGGGCCTCAGCTGCCTCTTCGGGACGACTTGGGGCCTAACCTTCCTGGACTTCGGCCCTCTCTCTGACTTCGTCCTCTTCCTCTCCTGCATCCTCAACTCTTTTCAAGGTGTGTGCTCGCGGTACACTGTGGGTCTTTGACTTGTGTCGACCATTTGGTAAATTTTTCATTAATAAGAGAACAGGACAGAGACTCGCACTTTCAGGCATTCTATTATACGGCATTATATTTACTAGGTAAATAAAGTGATCCAAAGGATAAAAAGACTTGAAAAAACCACGTGTGCGTAGTTTCACACAGAGTCTGTCTGGATATTTTCCTTGCTGCCTCAGAGATTGGTGACTGTGTGTTTTGTGGTCCATTGTATCAGCGTGAGAATGAGACAATGGCTGTGGTTAGTCAAGGCCTTGTAGCTGCTGGTGCCTGTCAGAAGAAAGGCTGTTTCCTCTCACATGCAGCACGCCTCGTTTCTGATTCAGGTCCAAAGCTCCACTTATTAACCCCCTCTGTGCTGCACGTGTGGCCGTTCAGCAGGAGCGCTTTCTATCTTGACTGATACAGTGGGCATGGGCCTGTATTCACACTTGTACCATTAGCATTTCACATCAGAGAAGGACTTTACACTAAAAGAAAGAATAACTTATTTAATCAAAATCTTTATTAAATCTTCATCTGTATTTCAGATACAGCGATTAAAAATGAGGTTTTGGAAACAAGTGATGTTAGCTCCTCCCACTGGAGTATTATTTTAAGCAGCTGCAGTCACATAAAGTAACATTAAATAACATAAAGTAACATTAAATAAACATTTAATAACATAAAGTAACATTACATAACAAAGTAACAAAGTAACATTAAATAACAAAGTAACATTAAATAAAATAATGTAACATAAAGTAACATTATATAACATAAAGTGAATGTGGGCATGTGTCTGAGACGACGTCTGAACGCGTCTCTGCCTTTCAAGGTCAACAGAGGAAACAGAGGGTTGAACCTTGGTTCTGGTCTGTCCCCCCAGGCTTCCTCCTGATGCTGCGGTTCTACATGCTGGACTGGATGCGGACGCAGGCCAGGGACTCGGCTCTGGGCAGCTCCAGCACCGGATCTACCAGACAGCACATGCTTCAGGCCCCGGAGAAGATTTAGATGGACTCAGATCCACGTAATATAGTGGACAAGTCAAGTCAAGCTTTCTATGTAAAACTACAGGCTTCTTCTCAGAGTGGAGAAAGTTCCACTGCTGAACTTTCCTCAGGTGTGTGTGGTAACCACCGGGAGGGAGCGAGCTGAGACGTGCTCTGATTCACAGACACCGTCACCATATTGGATTTTTACAAACTGACCTCCAGTCAGTTACCTGTTGGAGTTGTTCAGACCTACTACCTGCTTTAAGTGGTGGTAGGTCAGCACTTCTACCACTGGTCTGTTTAATTGGACCTACAGATGGCAGTAGAAAGCCCGCGGCTGCTGGAGATCAGCTGACGTTATTTACACCTGGAAGTATTTGAATCCACTCTGCAGTCAAAACAGATACTTTATTTCAATTATTTTAATAAGTGGAGAAGCTGTGACACCGTCACTGAGGAAGTCACAATACAGGCCTGGAGCCTGTCTATGTACAACCACTAGACTGGCTCTAGTTCTAGAAGGGAGGGGGGGAAGTTAGGCTTTATTTCCAGAGAAACATGGGGAAGTGAAATGATTGCAGGTTACCGTGCTGTGACTTCCACTGGATCGTCTGTAAAGAAATCCTATAAATTATTACTGAAGCTCTCCTGGAACCGTAAATAAGCTTTTTTATGTCATTTTGTTCTGTGTCAGCGTTTGTTTTGTAGCTAAGTCTTTTAAAGTAGCACTTTCCATTTATTTTGTATTTTTTTTTACTTATAGAGAATCAGTGAGCTGTCTTGTGTTGTTCTGATATGTGTAATAGAAGAGATTTCATATATCTGTTGTGTATGCATTGTAAAATAACAGCTGAATGTTTTATGATGACATGTTCAGATCTTAAGTTACATAAAATACATTACACATTCAGAATCGACCAAAATGCATATTTCTTTCATCCCCAGTAGAACATGTGTTTTTAGATACTGTGATGTTTGCACTTTCTTTTCTTTTCTAAAGCAAATTCTTATGATTCTGTATATTTGATTGTTTGTGGCTGTATATATAGTATGAATAAAAACATGTTTAATAAAAAGAAAGGAATGGCTGAGTTTAAACATGAGTGCAGATGAAGCACATTGGAGGCTTCCTGCTTCTTATCTCTGCCCGTGTGTTTCCTCCTGGGAGGTTTCAGACGTGCTCTCTTCCCAAACATGCCGCTTGTGTCTCTGCCACTACGTGTGCCTGCAGTTGGTTTCTTCATCATCATACTCTGCTTTTTTAACTCTGCTACATGACTTTTATCTCCACTGGTGGCGGCAGTTACAGACGTGCCAGGTCACGGTGTGATAAAGACGTCCTGAAGACCCAGAGGTGTAGCTGCTAAACATGAGGGAGATCACAGCTCCTCCACCAGTGTGACCACAACTGTACGTGTAGGAAAGCCTGACGTGGCGCAGCACTGTGCTTCTCTGCTACTTCCACCTGCATCGTTGCTGCTACTGGGTGCCGACTGCTGTGGCGTCTCACTGTCTGCAGGCGGCGCTCTTTTCTATGTGTGTTGGTTTGTTGGCGACACCTGACCTGGGATCCTGCATCTTTGCTCTCTTCACACCAAGGGCCACCGTGTAGCTGTGGTGGATTTAATGTCCTTCTCATGCTGGCAAATACACAATAACAACACAGTAACACTGTATACGACTCATGCTTCACTGGCTTTGTTTGTGCTCTTTAAAGGTCCTGCTTCATTATCTTCCACTACCTCTTTAATTGCAGTGTGAACCGGGGACTACTTTCCAACACATGTGTCCTCTCTGCCCTGCTGATGAACCCCTGCCACTCTGCAAAACCTCCAGTTTGACGCTTGTGTGCGTGCGAATACGTTTCACCACCCGAGACGCCTCACTGACATGCTAATGGCACATAGTGTTCAAGGGCCCCTGCCCTCAGGCCCCATGCTCCTAGCGGGGCCGCTCTAATTACATGTCTGCTCTTCACACACCGACAGTGTCAGGCGACCTCACGGGGACCGTTCAGATGTGAATGTAATGGGGAGATATTGATGAGGGGGAAAAGGCAAATCAGCCAATCACAACAATATGATCATATAAACTAATCAGCAGTCATTATGACTTTCAGAGTGCTTCAACTTTGTTAGTTTTTTTATTTTAAGCCGAAATGTTTGAAGGTTCTTAGTTATTTTTTTAATACATTTCTCAATGAAGGGAATCTATGACACAAATACATGTCAAATAAATAGTGACAGTCCTGACGTATGGTGACGTATTATTATGTGCACAGTATCACAAGAAAAGCTACACCAGTAAATCAGACTGACTGACAAACGGAATGTTTTTACAGTCACTGAAGAAATGTCCTGTTCTGAAAATATTCCTAACACATATGTACGCAAACTTAAAGCAGCGTCACGTGACGTCCCCTCCGGGCGGCGGCAGCAGCAGCCAGTTGTTTACGGGGGCTGCTGATGCATTAGTGAACCGACGCCGTGTTGGCTGGCTGTCAAACCCACCAGGCAGGAGGCAAAGCAGCGCAGGTAAGACCGGCAGCGCCGAGAGGAATCTTTTTTCTTTTTTCTTTACATTTATTTAAAGCCAGACAACTGTCCGCCTGTTCTCCAGTCTGAGATGTGTGCTCCACCTGAATTTAGACAGCGCAAAGGGGACAAAAGGGTAGTCAGGTCTGTGTGGAGTCGCGGCAAGCTAACCGCAGATAGCCGCAGAGATGTTACCGGATGTTGGTTCGCTCGCATTCAAAATAAAAGCCCACATTAGCGATTCGTCGCTTGCACTTTTGTGTTTCGTGAATGTGTCTGTGTCGTTTTGCTGAGTCGATGTGAGAGAACACACGTTTCGTTTGTGTTGCTCCAGTAAGATTCAAAGCCGCGTTAACCAGCTCAAACAACTGCACTGTGTGTGTGTTTAAGCTAGTCGGGTTCTAACATTCTTCTAATCGGTACAAAAACAGGGATGTACTTTTTAAGAATTCATCAAGACACTTTCTAGAGTTAATTATAGCTATCTGATAATAACAAATACACATATTGTTTCGTTGTTTTGCTAATTGCACGACGGGTATCAAATGCAACTTAATGTGAATCTCCCCCCGTTTAATCTCCATTTCTCCATAAAAAAAACATTATGTGACATTTGTGGGTTTTATCTACACGAACAAACTTGACTTGGAGGAAGAAAACGTATTTCCACTATAGCTGTAACGAGACAGTAATTGTGACTTTATGTTGAAAATCAAATGCGGAAGTGAGGTCTGGTAATTCGGCTGTGCTTGACACCGGCTATTTAGTAAGAAAACGCTGACGCGGGATGCTGTGTAACGTTGAAGGGCTTCTTTTTAAGGATCATGTTTATTATTATGTGGCAGACAATGGGTCTCCCAAGATGTATCTAACACCCTGTCAGTAAATAGACGCAGCCCTAGCTTCTGACATAGCCTTTATAACTCGAATGAGCTCATTCAAACTGCTTTAGATCCTTGGTAGCAGCAGATACAACTCTTTATTTGTGGAAAGGCTTAATCCAGCTTTGAAGCACAATCTTCAGTGTGAACTTTAGCGGGTGGCATCTGTAATGGGGTCGTGCCATGAGATTTCTATTTTAGAATATCATTTGTTACGGGCGTTTTCAGCTGCCTTTTATCAGCTTTATTGGCCAAGTGTTTGTACACAAGGGATGTGACTGTTTTCAAGGTGCTCTCAGACAAAAACATACAGCTAAAAACAAGAACAACACGTGCTCACTTCTGACCTCAGAATCAAATGGTTTGACCTGTTTTTTGTTCAAGTCGACACATTTCAAGTTTAATCTTGAAATGTTCAAAGCTCTCGCAGAACATCTTTGCAGTTTCTGTAATTTGCAAGTCTGTAATTCTCCTGAATGTAAAGCATTTGGGTCCCATAGTTAAAGTTGAGTAGAGTTGAAAACAACCCTCCGATGGCCCGCAGCCAAAGAGATAATGATCTGGCTCTCAGATACAAACACGCTGTACTGTACATGCTGTCTCTCACACACACAAAACTTGAGAACAATAAAGTTACAAAATGAACAATGTAGGCTAAGTGGGGGCGACACTAACAACTATTGTCATTATCAGTTCATGTGGCCATTTATTTTACTATTATCTATTTATATCTTTCTTTCTTTTTCCTCACAAGCACATGAAGTGTTCTAGGATCCAAATAAAGCGACATGTCAGAGTATTGCACCTGAGTCATGAAGTGATGCTGATGCTTCCTCCTTCAGTATCTTTCTGGCTTTAACGCTATAATCTATAATACTGCACATCACACCTGTGTCTAACACACACACACACACACACACACACACAAAGACTCACAAAACCAACATCCTGATCCTGTAGCTTGAATGAAGCATGAGCTTTGCCCCGGGACTCAGGCAGACAGCAGGCAGGAGGATGCTGCTGTTTTCTCATGCGTGTGTGTGTGCGTGTGTGTGTGTGTGTGTGTTTGGGGGGTGTGGAGGATTTGTCCTGTTAACAGCAGCGGGGGCTGTTTGAGTCATTGATTGGTCTGTTGTCACCCGACAAACAGGTGGCGGTACGGCAGTAGTGAGTTTGCACACGTGGAACAGATGGACTGAAGCATGCGCCTCACGTGCACACCAGCCCGCTGTAGTAACTGGCCCTTCAGTCCAGTGTAAAGTCATGTCATTGTCCTGTGAGCAACGTGAACACGGTTGTCAGCGGGGTTTCATCTGACCGTGACCACAAGGAGAGATTCACACGTCACGAGGGGGCGAGGGGGGGTGGAAGTGACGGAAGTGGAGGTTTAGTTTGTTTATTATTGACAAATGTTGAGTTAGTGAAAGGCTCTTTTTTTAACTATGACCTCATTCCTTTTGTGTGTCTCTTAAGAATGCAGATGCTGACGAAGCGCGGCACGATGAGAAAGGTTGCGTGAAATGCATGATATCAAAGCTGTTGTGTTACGGTCCTTTTTATGTGGTGATGTTTTGTGTTGTTTTGTCGATGGTGTTCACTAGACGTTACATCCGCAGCTGGGTTTCTAGTGTTATCACAGTACTTACATTTGTACCAAATGTCTGTTTATTACCGCACCAGCTCCCATACTCAGTTCACATTGTGAGCTGATGTCTGTTTGGGTTATTCAGTGGATGTCAGTGCATCTCCCTCAGCATCATTTTATATTGAACCACCCTAAAGATTTAATGTCAGGCCATCGTGTTGGTTCTCTTCTCTACTTCCTCTCTCCCTGCCTCCCTTGTCATGGCCTTTTATTTTCCCGGTGTCTTCACTTCGCCAAAACTGACATCTGAATCTGTTGGACAGGTTGTTCCAGTGGTTGCCAGAAAGGGACACGGGCCTGTAGCGTCCGCAGCCCCTGGTCCAGCCCTGAGGCGGCGGCACCATGCCACCCAAAGAGAGCATGCAGCTTAAGAAGGAGATCTCGCTGCTCAACGGAGTCAGCCTTATCGTGGGGAACATGATCGGCTCGGGAATCTTCGTCTCCCCCAAAGGTGTGCTGATCTACAGCGCCTCTTACGGCCTGTCGCTAGTCATCTGGGTCATTGGGGGCCTGTTTTCTGTGGTGGGGGCGCTCTGTTACGCTGAGCTGGGCACCACCATCACCAAATCGGGGGCCTCTTATGCATACATCCTGGAGTCATTCGGTGGCTTCATCGCATTCATTCGTCTGTGGACGTCCTTGCTGATCATCGAGCCCACCAGCCAGGCGGTCATTGCCATTACATTTGCCAACTACCTGGTGCAGCCCCTCTTTCCAACATGCGAACCACCGTACGCCGCATCCAGGCTCATCGCCGCGGCGTGCATCTGTAAGTGCTTCTGATCTGCCCCACGTCCCCCTGCTGCTCCCTCCGGAGGAGGCACAACCACATCTATGAAACTGTCCTCTCTCTCTCTCTCTCTCTCTCTCTCTCTCTCTCTCTCTCTCTCCACCCAGGCTTACTGACGTTCATCAACTCTGCCTACGTAAAGTGGGGCACCCGCGTGCAGGACGTCTTCACCTACGCCAAGGTGGCAGCCCTCATCGTCATCATCATCACTGGCCTTGTCAAGCTGTGCCAGAGTGAGTGGCGCCGCTACAGAACTCACCTTTTCGCGTTGTTCCTCTACGCCATAGAGGCGCAAGTTTTGCTTGGCACACACCATTAAAGGAAAAATCAAGGACATGACTAGCAAACATGTCTTCTCCTCCGCAACCTCTCACATCCACCCACCTCCTAATAATCATAGGAAAACCCCTGTGAGCTCTTGCATACTTTGATATAGTGTCATGGCCAAAAACCGGTTGCTTAAACAGACGAGACTGGTTTCATAGAAGGTTTGAGATCTTAGGAGCCATCGACCACGGAATGACACGGACTGATCAACAACAGTCAGTATTGTGGTCGTTTTGTACATGGATGCAATTAGATTCTTCCTTCTAATTGTTTTGTTCCCGTCTTAGATTACACAGCCAACTTTGAATCAGCCTTTGAAGGATCGTCTACAGATCCCGGCGACATCGCGCTGGCGCTCTACTCTGCCCTCTTCTCCTATTCAGGCTGGGACACCCTCAACTTTGTTACAGAGGAGATCAAAAACCCTGAAAGGTAACTTTTCCTTTTCAGCAGAAAGTGTGAGCAAAGGCGGTTGAATACTTGAATCAGCCTGGTAATGATGGTCCGACGATGACCTGTTGTTCCAGGAACCTTCCTCTGGCCATCGCCATCTCTATGCCCATTGTCACCATCATCTACATCCTCACCAATGTGGCCTACTATGCTGTTCTGGATGTTAGCGCCATACTGGCCAGTGACGCAGTGGCAGTGGTGAGTAGACTAACCGTGAAGCGATTTTGGCAACAGCTGATGAGACGGAGAACGAGACGCACATGGACGAGCGGAACGTGCGGTTCCTAAACCAGGTTCTGTCTCCGGTTCAGACATTTGCAGATCACACGCTTGGTGTGATGAGCTGGACCATCCCCATTGCTGTGGCTCTGTCGTGCTACGGAGGCCTCAACGCCTCAATTATAGCTGCATCCAGGTACAACACACACACACACACACACACACACACACAGGTCTTTATATGACCAGTATAGAAGACCACACTTTTGCATGGTGCCATGGTGTCCGTCTCAGTTCGTGTTTGTTATGTCCAGGTTGTTCTTTGTGGGCTCCCGTGAGGGTCACCTTCCAGACGCCCTGTCCATGATCCACATACAGAGATTCACTCCGATCCCTGCTCTGATCTTCAACGTACGAAAAAGGATCACTTATCTGTCAATTATTAGTGGAGGAAGTCCAGGAAGCTAGCACGTAATGGTAGTCACAGTAACTGGTTTGCTAGTCTCCTTCAATGCATTTTTGTACAAACAACAATATACTCTTCATCACATAACATAACAAGATAAATAATATATTATAACAAGAAAAATATCGTGTTAGAACAATGAACTGCTCACGTTATAACGTGATACTGAACCGTTTTTCTTTTTTGGCGTGACAGCACTATGCTTAGTCTTCATATTGCAGTGAATAATGTAACATTCATGACGTCTTTAACTGTTTGTTTGTTTTTCTCTTGCTGTTTTCATCCACCCCCCCCCCCACCCCCCCTCGTCCACTGTCCAGTGTGTCATGTCCCTGATCTACCTGACAGTGAAGGATGTCTTCCAACTCATCAACTACTACAGCTTTAGCTACTGGTTCTTCATGGGTCTGTCCATCGCCGGGCAGATCTACCTCCGCTGGAAGGAGCCAGACAGACCCCGGCCTCTCAAGGTGAGACTAATTAAACACACCTATGTAGTTCCAGACAACTCAAATTCTGCACAGAATAGGGATTTAAATGTGATCAATAATCATTCTATTGATTATGATACTCTAGTATACTTACCATCAGACGGTTGTAATGGAGACCGTCATTTGCATATTACCGGGACCCCTCTCTCCACAGTTGACCTTGTTGTACCCGGTGGTGTTCTGCATGTGTGCTGTTTTCCTGGTGGCAGTTCCTCTCTACAGCGACACCGTCAACTCTCTGATTGGCATTGCCATTGCCCTGTCAGGGATTCCCGTCTACTTCCTGGGCGTCCATCTGCCAGAGTCCAAACGACCGCCCGTCATCACCAAGCTGCTGGGTGAGTTCACCACTGCTGCGTCCCTAAATGTAATGTAATGTAATGTAAGACTCCACTGCTCACAGCTAACACGTCTTTGTCTCTCCCTGCAGGCTCTCTGACTCACATCACCCAGTACACCTGCTACTGTGTACTGACAGAGTTGGACAACAGTGAATAGCATCCAGTGCACTTTACACTTTACACAGCGTCCTCTCACAGCTCACCAAAACATGGTTCTGTGGGAAAAAAAGACTTTTATTGTACTGTACTGTTAAAGTGCTCAGACTTGTTTACAATGCTGCCACATTAAGATCAGAGAGCCTGAGGCCCCTTTTAATGGCCACATGTGATACACACTGCAAACACACACATGCACATGCAATTTTTGCGTCCCATGGTGAAATTCTTCCTCTGCCTTTAACCCATCCGGTCGCCCTTCCTCCGGGGGGACAGCTGGAGCAGTGGTCAGCCATTCATGTGGCGACCGGGGACCAAGTCCAAGTGTTCATGCCCTGTCTTGGTCAGGGACAGCAATAAGTTCTTCTTGCATGTTTTTTCATGATTTATGGAGGAAACCTAGTGAACACGGGGAGAACATGCAAACTCCACACAGAAAGGCCACTCAGCCACCTGCAGGGATCGAACCCAGGACCTTCTTGCTGTGAGCCACCATGCCAACATGGCACACGCTGACTTGCAGATATATCCTGGAATTCCAGAACATTCAAGGACTCCAACCCTCGGGATAGACAGTTATGCTGTTATACTGCAAATGATGGATATTGCTGCAGTTTCACCTCTTCATCACACTATTTAATGAACTCTAATATAAAGCCCTTCAGGTAAGTGCATGTATGCCTATAGTTTGTGCCTGAGAAGTGACAGACGACCTGATAATGATGCAAACACATTTTAATGATATGGATTCAACCCATGAAAGACAGTGTGCCGTATCAGACATTGTGTCACGTTCACTTCCTGAATGAAGAAAATATTTTTTGTCTGCTGCTAAGAGAAGATTTTCGAGTGAACATCCTAAAGGCATTGCTTGTATGTACTTTTGGTGCCGTCGTCTCATAGATATTTGATTTTAATTAGATCATACTTTGGCATTGGATGTTCAGTAATGCAACTATAATTGCTGCATCCCAAATCACTGCTGTTCTTTGTTTGGTAGATGGAGCATCCAATCAGTGTAAATTAAAAGATTTATTTCAATCAAACCCTCACGTTTCACCCCTTCCTGTCTGCTAGGATCACCACATTAGGGTAGATGAGGATTTATAAAAAAGGTTATATGAGCTCAGTGGAGGGCGCTGAACAATGCAAGTAAACAGCAGTAACAAGATGGCGGATCGCATTGATTACCTGCAAGCATTTGTTCTTTCTTAAACATGATTTTATCCACAACACAATCATGGACCAACTGCTAATGATATGAGGATGTAGAACTAGCCTTCTACTTATGTCTTCACACCTTTTTTTTGTAGCAGCTGTGAACCAACTTTTTATTTTTGGTTAAATTGCTCCAAATGGTTCAGATTAATGTGCGTGAACTGGAAGGGAACCCAGAAACGGTGATTTTTCCTACATCGACATCTCACCCCTGCTGTCACCTAATGACAGAAATAACACGACAAGTAGACACCGAGATGGTTGAAGTTTATTTTGAAAGCTTTCTTTTTATACACATCTACATATTTACAAAAATGTTTAATTCAACAAGCATTCAAGAGAATCTGAACTTCAAATGAACCAAACTCACACACCCACAACAAAAATGATGCTTCCACAATTTGCAAAAATCTTAACACGCACAATTATACCCCCACACACACACACACACACACACATGCACAAAATGAAAACACCCCAAACTGCAACCACACGCGGCCCAAGACATCTCACTAACAGCACAAAGCATACCAGGCATGACACGAATATGCAACATTTCTAAACACACATCCACTTTGAACAAACACCCACACACACAAGTTCACTCCACCACAGTTAAAAAATAAAATAAAGACACTGGATCTGGAAACAACACCTACTACTTCATCTTCGGTGTAGCAAGGAGGGGGGGGTGGACTTCACCCTAAAAAAAAAAAAAATCCCACGTTTTCTGAACCATTAGTGGTCGCAAACGTGTGTGACTCCAGACATTTTTGAACTTCAACATGTCAACTGTCAACATGTGGGGAATTATTAAAGGGTGTTTGTCACTCTTTCGTTTGAAATTTCACGCTACACAAATGGCTACACTTTGGAGATGGGATTTTATTTTCTGGCATGTTTCTGTTTTGTGCCCTTCTCGTTGTCCTCCACTCTCACCTACACAGAGGATGGAGTGTGGTGTTATTTTCTGAAGAGGGCATTGGGAAGATCCACTGACGGGTGTGGGTTAAGGGACACATCAGTCAGAACCATATTTGTCTCCATCGTCGTCCTCCGCATCCTCTTCACCGCGGCTGCCGTGCTCTTGCAGTACTTCCCTCTGGTAGCGCTGCCAGTTCCTGCGGCTGTACGAGTGCTCCTCCTCCCAGTAACCTGCGCACACGGGACAGAAATCAGCCAATGAGTGACAAGAAAGACTGATGAATAACCAATGGAGAATTGTCCCACTTGGTTCAGTTTCTTTTCACACAAAAGAAAAATTGGAGCAATCTAAAGTACAAACCATGTGACAACAACCTCTGCTTATTGGTCAGATGTTTCTGGTGCGGGAGCAACAAAGTAAATACAGGAAGCAGGTGCTGTGTTCTGAACTTGTGCATATTTCTGGGAGAGAAACATCGCTGGTTCATTCTCCAGATAGCTGCTGCTACTAGAAACAGCGAGGCCACCTCCCTGAAAGGGTCTCAGCGTGGTTGTTTTGGTTGATTACCGGGTTCACACCTGCACAAACACTCAAGGGTTTGTTTCAACCGAACAGCTTAGGTGTGAAAACACTTGGAAAGATGCTGCTACTAAGATGAGTATTGGACACTTCAGTGATGATTCATGGAAACTTCAAGCGCAGGAGGCTGGAAGGTGTCTAGACTTGTCTGATAAAACAACAACAACCAGTCACCGGCATTCGTCTTTAACTGAATGTGTACTATGTGATGCAAATACACAATGGCTGTTTTACTCTTTCATTAAAAAATAAATAAAGAAAATATGACAAAATGTCAACCGAATAGTTAACAGTAATAATAATAATAATAATAGCAGCTGGCCTTCCAAATGATTTGACTAGAGAACAAAATACAATGTAGGTGAGAGAAACATTTCTTTTCAGTCTCATCATTGCTGCCAACAATATTCAAGCATTTGGTAGTTTGATATTTCACAAAGTGTTTGTCCCACAGAACTATTAAATATCTACCAATTGACTCAAGTAAAAAAAAAAAAAAAAAAAAAGACTTAAGTGACTTATGAATCAGATCTCCGGTTGTACGGGACTGAAAACGGCTTCTCACCGTCAGCACGTCATGAATTGGCTACATGAGTACGTACCACCGTAGCGCTCCTCTCTGTCGCTGTCTGCGTCGCTCTCCTCGTCGGGGTAGTCGTTCCTCCAGTTGCCTTCCTCGTTTTCATCATCCTCGTCTTCATACACCTCTTCATGAACCACAAGGTCAGGCACCTGGGAAAAACAATCACCACCCAGTTACCTGGAATGTAACTTTTTATTGAGTCATTACTGGTTTTCGTGTCCAAAGTGAAATTATTTCTAATATTTATACAAACAAATGAGCAAATAAATAAATATAATATTATAAAGCCAGCTGCATTATTTAAGCCATGTTCTACTCTTCAGAGCATGTTAAAAAGGTTCCCTGTTGGGAAGGGTTTTGTTCCATATTGTCGTCTCATCTGCTACACCAGAACAGCAGCATGTGGAGAAACTACTTCATACCTGCAGTATAAACCGTTAGTGCAGACATCAACATTATGTCAGAGTACCAGACTACAAAACCTACCAAAAACATCATGTCGATGTGCTGATGGGCGACAGAATGAAAAGAATGATGGCTTGAAATTTTTATCAAATACCACATCATGGTTTAACGTGATGAGAAAGAATCGTACTGAAGCGATCAAAGACACTTGTTTGTAGCCCACACTTCATATAAAGATGGAGAAACTAGGAGGAATTGGTGAATTATCTTTAACGCTAACCTTTTTAGCGCATTAGCTAACAAAAACAAGGCAACTTCAACAGCGAGAAGCTGCATGTTGGTTGACCTTGCCGATTTGTTCTACTACAAAAGTTTCTACTCTCTACTTCACCCATGTCTTCATTCACTCACTCCGATGTCAGCACTCATTCATCTGTCCGTCCATCCATCCACACACACCAGTTCTCCCTCGTCCGCGTAGGCCCTGACAGACAGGATGTCCTGGATCCACCCTGGTGCGACTGTTTCCTGGTAGTAAAGGTCGTAAACGTAGGCCGCGTCCTGCTCCCGCTGCTCGTCCCCCGGTCTCTCTCCAGATATGCTCAGACGCTCCCGCAGCAGCTTGGTGTTGTTACACAGGATCACTTCTGGGTCTGAGGACAGCGTCTTTACAAAAGACATTTCAACTGTTAATTAAAAAACTATTAAATATCTACTGGCAATTCTGTTAAAAGCCTTTGGTGATACCAGTTACTGTACAATGTTTATGCACCAGCGACCTAAGAACGGACAACATGTCATACATTTTCAGCAAGACGAAAGCTGCTGCTGCATCACCTTCAGAACTACTGTAAAAACATTGTGCCTGACTTACAAATCACCCTTCTTTGTCGTCAGGACAAAAGTGAAGCAGTGACAACATGGATATGGAAACTCACTTTTTATATTCATAAAATTATTTATTTAAATAAAGCAGTATGGTAATCAATTACAGACACAATCCTAATACCTTAACCAGCTTCAATAATGCTCAACCCACCTTTCCAGCAGACTTGTCCTGGTCCTCTACATTCTCATGTATGAGATCAACCACCTGGATCTCCCCAAGAGCCCAACATTTGTCCTGCTCCCTCCCGGTTCTCTCTGCGCCCTCAGGAGCATCCGTCTGGGGGGTTTGCTGCTCGGCTGGGCTCGACAGGCCCGCACGGTGGCTGGATAGTATTCTGTAGCGTTCCTCCCTCCGGGTGCTCCACTTTGTGCTCCGCAGGTCCCCGATGATCCGCTGCGAGGTGGCGGCGGAGGGGCGCAACGCGTGGGCCACGCGAGGCCGAGCCAGAGCCTGTCGGACCTGCGTCTGAACCGGAGCGTCCTGGCGATCAGACGACAGAGGTGAGAGTCTCTTACATGGACGTGAGAAGACGTCTAGCTTTCATTTAATAGCAGGACGTAGGCTAACGTTAACATTCAAGCCCAGTCCTCACTGCATCACTAATAAACACGCTGTCAAAATGTCAGTAAACACATTAACAGCATATTAGTAAGTAATTACAATAAAGCCAGACGAAAAACAGTCACATTCACTTGTAACAGCATTAAAACCAAAACAAGTTAAAGTGAATATGTACCTGAATATGTTCATCAGCTGAGATAATTAGCTTACGCGATGGATGCGAATGCAATTTTTGACATTGTGTTAGCTTAGTTACTGAAATACATCCTAATGTTAAAGCTACGAGGGCTTTGATTTTGTTAAATTAATATAAAAGTCCTGCAAACAAGTCAACATCACCAACATGAGCCAACGACTGCACATGAAATGACATTTGGGACTAATGTTAGCCAACAGCGTTGACTAGCCTGCGTGCTATGCTAACAACAACTAGCACGTGAGGCGCGTTGTTTTCCCAACGACTACCGTTATTAAAAAGTAGTTAATTTCAGCATGCGACCAGCCAGCCGGCTGTACGAAATAGTTACGTTTGTACCGACATGCAAACTAATGTACATTTGTCGTTTCCGCCGCCAGCTGCGTTGACGTTAGCCAGCGGCGCCTGGTTAGCTAACACCGTGTCCGTATCCAGCGGGCCTCTCACCTGTGTCGCTACGGTCGCCACGAGTTTGAAGACAGAGTTTTCCACCTCGGCTTCATTGGGCTCCGGTACCGTTTCGCCGGAGCTCTGGGACGTCTCCGGGCGGATACGTTTGCACGCCAGCAACAAAGCATCTGCGGGGTCGGTTCCCCGTTTTCTCTTGACTCGCAGGATCGTCGTGTTTGGATCCATGTTGTCCTTCTGTCTGTCCGAGTTTGTCTGGCAGATAGAGAGGAGGAGAATTGGAGAGCTCTCACTCCGCCTTTATTTCCGGGTACCACAAACGTCACAGCTCGGCGCAGCACGGGAGGTAGGGAAAGGAAATGTCAATAAATACTGTAGTTTCCTGATTCCATTGGGATGCGGCATAAATACAGGATGATACATCATTACTCGTGGCCTCGAATAACTTTTATTGTTTCTGTCCTTTATTTTTTTATTAAATATTGTTTCGTGCCCATGTACCCACATTATTATATCAGTTCCCTTATATGTGCACACAGCTCATTCTTTCAAAGTGTGCCAACCTTATAATACAAATTGAAGTGGCTAATTAAAACCAATTAATTGTTCCATGACAGAAACTGTAGATTGTGACTGATTCAATTTACAATTAAATGCTGATATTAAAAAGCTAAACGACCATTAAATCTGCCAAATGAATACTTTTATATCATTATTGTTTTTATATTACATTTTGAAATTGACTGGGGTGAAACAATCTTCCAAAAGACTTTTTCATGTGTTTTATTTTTGTTTGTTTGTTTGTTGTCCAGTTGTGTTTTTCTATCATATTCAATCTTATGTAATTTATCTTTGACAGGAAGTCCAGCCCACAGAGCAGTTACAGCAATTCTCATTTCATCAAGTGGGCCAGCAGCTGAACACAAGGAAACATTAGTATGTGGGGAATAATAAAAAATAAAAAGACAAAACCTCTTTAAAAAGCATTTTTAGCATAAATCAGTTTAGACATTTCAGTTATAAATGAATAAATTAAGTGACACATTGAATATATAAAAGTACTCTGAGGAAGCAAAAGTATATATATTTTTTCACATTTTCAAAATTGACTGCCAAACTCTTGACAACAAACTGCAGCTTTAATGTAGCTGTTGCCATGGTAATACTATGGGTTTTACTCAGTTTCACTCGGTTTCGCTGAGCCGCTCCAATGGTTTGATTGTGCTGTGCACACATTCTGTGTATGCCAGGAGGGCTTAAGGACTGGTCCTTATAAAGACAGAAGAAAAAACAACAACTGGCCTCTTGCTCTCAGGGGTAGTCACATGACCAGTGACATTTGAGATTCTATTAAGAAAAACTGAAACTTGCTTTGTCCGGCATTTTGTAAGAATACTGTATAACAGTCCTACAGGTGAGTAAACTCTTTTCTCTCTATAAATAGCCAACTTTGACATATTTAGATGGAACATTTCCTTTGTCCCTTATCTTGTTTTCCCCTTGTCAGCTTGCACCTGTCTGCTGTCTGAACAACACTTTCATCTCTCCATCTGCCTGGATGTGTTCACCACTCCTGTCAATA
This sequence comes from Nannoperca obscura, assembly GCA_036024295.1. Classification (NCBI taxonomy): domain Eukaryota; kingdom Metazoa; phylum Chordata; class Actinopteri; order Centrarchiformes; family Percichthyidae; genus Nannoperca; species Nannoperca obscura. The sequence continues at coordinate 33,111 of JAVQJL010099177.1, forward strand.
TACCATGCGGGCAAAACGTCTGCAAAAACCACTTCACTAATCTGCATTGGTTGATTAGATTGGATCACTCTAATTTGGATGGATAAACTGAACCTTAGACCTTGCATAACCAACAGAGGGCACTCATCTGCCACTGTTACATCCAGCTTGTATGGGCATCAGCGGCATACACCATACTGCAAGATATATCAGAGGCGCTTAAATCTTAAGCAGGGGGTTGTGGGTTGAGGGTTTTAGTGAAAGTGCAAGAACAGGTTTAACTGTTACCTTTAAGTGCAATCAAGATATACAATACTGACAAGAAAGCAAACATCTCAACATTTCACTTGACAAAAATACAAAATCAAAAACCCAGACAAACACTTACATTTCACAACAGTTAACAAACATTAAAGCATTTCTCCAAAATGTAGCTTAACTATTTCACCCATTTATCCGTTGCTTTAGATTGGATACATAACCAAGGTAGGATTTGTGCACTTGCAGGAATGTACAAAACAGCACGAGTCAAACAGGCCACAGTTCAACCTGACACAACGAACCAATCTGTCACTTCCACATGCACACCTATACACACTGATGGATTACTGGGCACAGGCCCAAGACTCAGTGGATCAGAGGGCCCCTTAGACAGAGACTCTGAGATATGACTGTTGACGTTCTTGTTGGAGACTGGAGGCCGTTATTACAGCAATAAGCCCCAAAGGCTCTTCCTCAGTGAACAGCTAATGGAAGTTGTTAGGCACAACCCAGGTGTGTGTTTGTATGTATTTGAACGCACCTCAGCCAATCACAATCAAGGACCAGAACTAAACTTTGTTTCATAAAGAGGCTTCGACACTGCCAATCATAATCGAGAACAGGAATGTATAAAGTCAATTCAAGTCAAGTATGATGAAGTACGTAATGAATATTAGATGCTGTTAGAGTATACATTTCAGTGTGTAGGATGAATACATTTTCATAATAACACGCCTTACCCAGTACAGAATGTAAAAGAATTCAGACACTACACACTGTCAGATTCGACAAAGGTGAACTTCTTTTCCTCCATACCATGTACACTGTGTAAGCCTGTTTTGCAAAACTGCTGTGTTTTGGACTTCAGAGCCACAGCACAGCCACAGCCCCCACAGTATCCCCAGAAAACACAGTGGCTTAGGTTTTAACAGAGCTGCTTTAACAACGTTGTCTTGAGAGCTGCTGACAGCAAGATCATTCTTTATTTGGTGATTCACCAGCAGATCGTTGTAAATCTGTGCCTGTCCATATCTGATAATACTGAAACCATAAGAAATACAAATTGTAACAACAATAAATAATTAGAAGAAATTAGCAAATTCAGTTATTGTTAGTTATCATTTAACTGCTGGGAGTCCTGGAAACACCTAATATAGGCGATGGGTAATACATTTGTTTTAGCGGTGAAGATCAGTTGTTGAAACTGGTGGTCATCATTTTCTGAGAAGAGGGGTCTCTGGCTGAGGAGTTATTGTCAGATCGAGACTTGCAGGTTAAAGCCACGGACCACAGGAACATATATACACCTGAAAAGCAAAAAACAAAAACAAAAGAAAAGAAAGAAAGGCTTGATGAGTTCTTCCAGCAAATCACAACAGCACGTGCACGCTTTATATGCGGATCGTGTGCATACTGACCCTGAAGGGAGTTTAGTATAGTGAATACATAAATCCAAGGGAGGGAGATGTAGGTGGTGCTCGCTAACCCCCAAGGTAAGCCCAGCACACAGCTGAGGCCCAGCACTGTGGCACTGTCCTTCCACAACCTGGCGCCTTTCTCTCTGTTCATCTTCTTCCAGCCACCGGCGCTCTCAGTGCCTCCAGCACCTCCCCTTAGCTGCCAGAGCTTAAACACCACCAGCCCCAGCATGCAGGAATTACACAGTATCACCAGGCACGGGAAGGCCATAGTAGTGATGTAGCTGACTAAATGCCACTGTGGGAAGTCGCTGCTCATCCAGCATCTGCAGGTTGTTAAAAACAAGACAAAAATAACATTTGAATTAGATCAAGTCGTCTTTGATTTCCAAATAATCTGCTTTAAAATCACAACAATTAATGTTGGTTTCTTACATCTGCGCTGTAGAATTGTTGTTGTCCTCCTTTAGTACCAGACTGTTTTTGCCATAAACACCTGCGATCCCACAAACCATTACGGTCAGTGTAGGAACACCTGCATGAAGACAAGAAAGATCCATAGATTTAAGTTAGAAGACCCCCACAACAGAGCTAAAAGGAGACTGAATGAATACTAATATTCTTTCATACGCTGGATGTGGAAATAAGCAGCTGTTTGCTACCAGGTCTGCCATATAAACTTAATGCATATGTCAGGTTTACAGCTGGTTTCTGCTGCCCCCAGTGGCTAAAAAGATCAATTGCAGGTTTAAAGCCTGATATCAGTTGATATTGGTTGATATTGCAAATAAAATTAACAACTGACACACAATGAAGTTGGTGATCCAGACTTCATCATGATATGATGTTGTCATGTTTGCAGGTTTCAATATGAGATATAAATACAGGAAGGTAAGAAACTCCATTGGGTACGTGTAACTTGTTGAAGTAGCTCTGAATGGGAATATATATATAATTACTGAGCGTTTGACAGAAACACAGACTCTACTCACCCCATCCCACCAAGCTGAGTTTGATCAGGTATCTCCTGACGTAGATGTTGAAGACTCGGACTAGGAGGAGGTAGAGGTGGAATCCTTCCAGAGCCGTCCAGGTGAAGGTGGCCAGCAGCGACCAGTGTAACAGGAGACCCAGGATACGACAAACCCAGCCCTCCTCGTTCTCCTTCAGCAGCCACACCCAGAAACTGCACAGCAGGAAGCTGAGGTGGAGGCAGAGCAGCGCCCCTGTTAGATGCATGTGCACACCGATGGCTTTCTCTGGACGCTTCTGTCTGAAAGAGAAACAGTGTTCAGTACATCGTGATCATTATTGTATTTACTATTTAGGAGATACAGTACTACATTCTGAAGAGCACTTCCTTGTTGGCTGACTGGCTGTTATACCACAGTGACTTCAGACTTTGTCAGAATTCTGACAATACAATTCAATTCAATTCAATTCAATTTTATTTATATAGCGCCATATCATAACAAAGTTATCTCAGGGCACTCAATCACATGGAGCCGGTCGAGACCAACTTCCACACACACAAAG
>JAVQJL010099182.1:0-10000 GCA_036024295.1 Nannoperca obscura
ATTTCTGTGGGTATTTCTGCCTCCGGCACTGTAGAGTCTTGGTCTCTGGTTGCACCTGCTGCCCCCGTGTTCCTGCTCAACTGCCGGTGTTGCTATTATTGTTACTGCTCTCATTATTCGTATTGCTATTAAACTGCTATTAACGTTTTTATTAATGATGGCATCAATACCATTACAACCATCTATTACTTTACATCGATATGTAGATCTGTACTGTACGTTCTCCTTCCTCGTGCTATCTCAATCCAACCGGTTGAGGCAGATGACCGCCAATCTAGAGCCTGGTTCTGCTCGAGGTTTCTACCTGTTAAAAGGGAGTTTTTCCTTGCCATTGTTGCCTAGTGCTGCTCATGGTGGGAATGCTGGGTCTTTGTGTGGAAGTTGGTCTCGACCTGCTCCATGCAAAAGAGTGCCCTGAGATAACTGTTATATGGCGCTATATAAATAAAAATTTAATCACATCACATGCTATTTAGTGTAATGTTAGAACAGGTCAACTGTCAGACCATAAGGATGTTTTGCAGATCTTTTGCCTAATGAGAAGATGCTGTTGAGAGGTGTTCTGTCAATGGTGAATAGTGAATGGTGAGTAGGGAGCCGTTGTCCTGCCTGATTGACCACAGACCACATTCTGTCTGTAGTTTGGAATGCCTCTGTCATAGGTCAATATAATGATTCACAGCGAGTTCTGCCCTCCTGATGAACGGATGAAATATTTTGAGGTCAAGACTCTTTCTCCTTCTCAGTTGCAGACTTGAGAGAGCCCACACAGTAAAAAACAAACAAACAAAAAAAACTGCTACGCCAACATGCCCTGGAACAATGGGCACAAACACACCCAGGAGTGGTCACGCATGGTATGCCTCCTCATGGCTGCCATGAAGGTCAAGTTTAGGTTACATGGAGCTAGCTGACCTCAATGATAATGTTACCACAGTTACTCTGACCTTATATGTCTGACATATTAATTAGGTCAGAGCACAGACCCACACAAAGTTAAGCAGCATTCATTCTGTTAAGGCTGTACATGAGTCGGCAGGAATAGGACCCAAATGCAGTCACATAACACACCGACCATGTACATCTGTAAATGCATGCAATGACCCGACACTGAACAAAGGAAGAAAACCTGAATAAATAGGCAACAGACAAACGAGGAGAACAGAAACAGGTGCAAAACGAGACACAGGTGATCATCATCAAAAAAGGAGGGAAGCAAGACAAGGACAGGAAAACAGACCCAGACCTACAAAATAAAACAGAAACCCACAGTCCACAAACCCTAACACATTCAGTAAGAAAATGCTGGAAAGTTCTATATTACTGTATCACAGAGGTCTGGGCCGTCATTTCTGTTGATGATGATACTATTTTGGTCACCAGAGAAACTGGCGTCCAAGTTCACAAAACATTGTATACATGGACAATAAGGAAGATTTAAACAAGTCCTGATAAACCAAATTATTCAAAACACAGACTGCCAATGAAAACAAAGATGAACAAACCAGAAAATCTAATCATCTGCTGCAGTTTGTGAGTACAACTACAGCAAGTAAGACAAATAAAGGTTGAACTAGAAAGAATGTTTTTCAAGATCTATTAAACTTGTATAAAACATGTTTACCATGTTTATGGATAAGTAGTTAACATACATTAGTTAAACTGGACTAAACTATCAGTTAATTATCAGGTGATAACTGATATGTTACTAAGAAGAACTAAGAAGACACAGCTGACAGCTGAAGATGGAGGTTGTAAAACATAAAAGAAGACATTAAATATGATGCTACTCACTATAAGAAATCCCCTTGACTTTATTTGATTCATTGTTAAAATAAAACAAATATTGATTAATTAAGATTTAATATATATGTCCAAAAAAATCCACATTCCAAAAATGATGCCACAAGGGGTCACCTGTACAGTTTGAATTTCAGAACAACAATTTGAAACTCAGAACAACAATACCAGATTATGGGTTGATGTTGAAATTGGTTTCATGCAATCTTAAATGCTGCATTGTGCACACGCTGAAGGACAGAAAGCTCAGTCCGCTCAAGCGTCAGGAGTAGACGTGTCTAAGCATGTGCCATTTGACACACATAACGGGATGATAGTGAACTTCAGAGAGAGCACTAAGATGTTTTTATGGGTTTGCAGCATTAGCATACTAAAGCCCATTTGCAGATGGAACTAAATTCAGCTGTGCACAAGTATTTCCTGAATGTCTCTATGAATAAAATCGTCCACCACATTCCCATTGCAGTAGACTTGCAAGCAGTGGAATTCTGGCCACATAAAGTTACCATTATAGAGCTGAGGATCTCTCTCATCCTCGTTTGATGGAGAAAAATAACATGAACCGTTAGCCACAATGCCACAGCAGACAGGCTACTGTAGGTTGCGTATGTCAGTCTTCATTTTACAGTAGAAGACTAGAGCCCTTTCTATCACTCAATCTGTCAGTGATCTTCAAAGCCACAGCTCATACATTGAAAAACAACCTGCACTGTAAGAAATATCCCTCAATGACTGACTCAAACATTCTTCACAATTTCCATTTCACTCATAATAAAAACCTATTAGAAATGACAAAATCTGACTTTCTTTTTTTCAAAAAGCCACACATTGTATTAGTACTTAAAGTCAAGTGTTGGACAGTGGCAACAAGTGGTGACCTAACATGATGACATCATCTTATTTTGACAGTTGCCCCATTTAATGTGGAAATGATTAAAGAGGAAGACAAAGAGGGATTTCACCCATTACCCGTTAAAGTTAACCACCAAATTACATGGGATTTTATAGGCCATAAATAAGAAAATGCTGCTGAATTTTGCCCTCCTCTAGCCACTGTTGAACCTCCCCTGTGAGTGTGTGTGTGTGTGTGTATGCTGCCAAGCTCAGGGGGAGAGACTTCGCCACGGGACTCACCCGGCTCACAGCACACCAGCGAGCAGTGCACACAGTTAGCAGAGGCTTGGACACGGGATAAAACAAACACACACACACACACACACACACACACACACACACACACACTTTCTCATTCACTTTGAGCATATTGAACTAAATTCAAGCCTCTCAAGTTACAATCCTTTCTTAGCCAGCCACCCCTGGCAGGCATCATGTTAACAGTGCCGACTGTTGAATGCTGTAATTCCTGGAAAGCAATGGGCAAGCTTTTTACAGTTTATTATCTCACGCAGCTCCCTCTCATCCATCCATGCAGCAATCACAGCAAAGGATCTCTCAGCACTTTCACCATTGCGCCACTAATTCTCTGGGCCATTTGGTTGCGATTTACTACCAAAGAAGTTTACAGCAAATTGTTCCTTCCTCTCCTTTTTTCTTCATCTCTTCCTCCCCTGTATTCCCTTCCCATTCTGATCTGTATTATGGCATTTCATTGTGTTTTGTTTGTTTCCCTGTGACTCCTTTCATCTCCCAGTATGTCTGGCCTCATATCATTTTTAAAGTGGACCCAAATGCTTTCCCTGGCACTTGCCAGTGTGCACTTCCAGTAAGTCTAAGACATAAATCGAATATTTGAAAAAAGACAAATAAATACAAGTGTAAATAGTCTCTTGGAAATGGCCTTAGCAACTTCTGTGTATAATTAGGCTGTCGTCTATGAGTGTGCACATATGTGTCCATTTGTGTGTGTGCCTCTACGTCAGTGTGTGAAGGGGGGGGGGGGGGGGGTTAGATGCAAGATTTTAGCAATTGTGTTTGTGTGTCTCCATGAGTGTGTGAGTGACTAAATGCCCTTCCTGACCAATGTGTGAAATGTTCCTGGTGGGGCTGGAAATGACTTAGATCCCCCTAGGTGACAGTAAAAGGGTCTTTTCCATGTTGGCAGACATCAGAGTGACGTTTAACCAACAAAAACACCACTATGGGTTGAAATTTATCTTATGGCTTAGTGTCTCACTGATTCACTGCTGTCTGGCTGTGAGTTCAAATTAGCTTCCAGGAACACAAGAGAACAAGGGATAGAAAAGGAGAAAGAATGACATAGTTGGCATTGTGGAAGATGATTCAGAGAAACCAATACATGTCTGGCATCTGTGAATGTCATAATCATGATGAGATGATGGGGCAACCCCTCTGTTTTTCCTTCTGTTTGTGCGTGTGTGTCGATCATACACCAGAGTGTGTTTTATTTGCCATGTTTATGTGTGGGTATTGTGTCTGGACTGAGTGGTCATTGTATTCCAGACATGTGGTATATTCAGTGCTGAGTGATTCACTTCTACCAGCATCTGTTGTCTACCTCTGCAGCCTCTGAGAGGTCTGATTAACACCACACAGCTGACCCACCCGGAACTGACCAGACCTGACCGGATCTGACCACACCTCCAGAAATAAACCAGAGACAACAGGATGGAACCAAAACAGAGGAAACAATCATCCATGCTACAGATAACACACATCACAACAAAAATGTTTTTTTACTGGTGTGATTTCTGGAAAAAAAAAAATTACTGACCGTACCAGTGTACCAACCCTTTTTTAAATTCTGATCTCCATGGTCTCATCATTATGAACTTCAATTAACTGAAGAGGAGACAGACATACAGGCAGCACTCAGAGGAAACTGAGTCATTACAGTCATCTCAATCAAGAGAGGCATTTAACTTTCTAAGCTACTGTTTATTTGCTGTTCATTTTCAGTAAGAGAAAAACACATTATTTCGTCTGCAATTTTCTGTTTGGTAATTGGAGATACATCTAAAATTCAGCATTGTGCAATCCTAAGATTTTATTTTAGTTTGGCAGCTGAATAGCCAATTTCCCAGAAAGGCAAAAGTAAAACAAGCTACCTGTATTTTCAAACTATAATTGTCATTTTACTGGAACCATTAAATCTTTTTTTGGTCACATAATAGTTAAGGCCTCAGTAAGCTTTAACAAAGTGCCTATAGATGACGATGCCTATGATGATGGAATTGTGGGACACTGAGGGAAATCACGCTCCCTCTTTATGAGCTGATTGGCCAGATATGCAGAGGCGTGAGAGTAACACAGTGTTTGAAGTTGTCTCTCAAGACCTTTTTTGTCTTCAGTCTTCATGCAACTACTTCTGTCAGGTTTCATGTGTATAACAAAGTTCAACAATATGAATGCCTTCGAGGAGAGACTGTCCGCAGATTTAGCAAATTTGTATGATTCCTCGAACAAGACCACAAAGACCTGCCAAAGACACAGTTCTGGGAGAGAGATCAGGGAGGCAGTGGGATGCAGCCAGGTTGAGACTGTGACTGCAGGCTTTTTGGCCTACCTTTGAATGTGGCCATTGATATTAAGCATAAGCACTTTTGTCTTTAGACACCACGTCATACATAGTTTGTTTCTACTATAATGAATTCTTTGCAGTACTGTAAATAGTCAAATATGACACAAATAGAGAGATAAAGAGAGAATCAGGCTATTGTTAGAGACTGACGTTTTATAATGTCCCCAGTTTTTTGTGTATTATCATATCTTAGTAAGAAGACTCTGTTTTCTGCGTTGCTCCCATTTGCTGTGTTAATTTGAATATTGCTGTGGTTTGCTATTAATACAAACTCAACACTTCCTTCATCTGTTTCACATTAAAACCCTTTCAGTGGTTGGGACACATAATCCCTTCCCTTCCCTGGAGTGCTTTTATTGTGAAATATCTTTGGGAAAGGTTGAGGTAACAGCAGTTTAACACGTGGACAGAATGGCAAAGCAAAGTTGTAAGGAATGAAAGGACAATTTTCTGTTCAGAAGAGAGCAGTGGTGATAGTGGTGTGTAAGACATAACTATGGTGTTTCACTGATGGATTAAATACTGTGGAAATATAAGTTATGCTAAAACTACCATGCAAGACACTGTAGTCCACATACTGCTCATTTAAAATAAAGTTCTTCCACATTCTCCCTGGCCTTTTTTGTTCAAACATGGTGGCTGAAGATACACTCAAAGAGGCACAAGTGTGTTTATGTCTTTCACAACTTTTTCTCACATTCACTTGTGATCAGCTTTGCAATGCGAGGTTGATTGGGCAATGCTTATGACAGCTAGGACAAAACAATTGTATACTCCATTTTAAACAATGCTCTTGTATCAACATGTCATATTGCTGCCATAAAACTAGAGCCCAAAAACAGTGACCCAGATTGTGTTGTGGCTTATTCTACTTATAAATCTGCTTTATCATCTCGCTTTGGTTTTATTCAAAGCATGATCTGCAGACTTATACAACTGCTCATGTGAGCCTTCTTGGAAACATTACAAGTAGGATATGTGGGATTATTTGAAATAAATGACAAGTCACTCTAGAGACACATTTTTGGAGAATGATTCATAAGAAAGGAAGTGAAAGACTACGGAACAGATTATGTCGTTATTGGATTGTTCTGATTTTTATATTTAATAAACGTGTCTCAACAGTATTCAGCCTTTGTGTTCAAAAGATTTTAGGAGACTCACATGAGCTCACATTTCATTTAGTCATCTTTATGCTGATGATACCAGTTCGTAGGTCAGTGATTCTCAAGATTCTCAAGACTCTCAAGATTCTCCTGACTGCACAAACATTGGCTACCATGCGGCAAAGATGTTATCTGACAAGAACCGATCACCCATCCACTTCCATGTGTCAGCCACACACACAAAAAGAGAGAGACTGGACGAAACTGAAAAAAAGACCCTCTCTCTCCCTCTCTTTCTCGTCCTGATGCTGTCTTTGACACATTCATTATGACAGGTGTAACAATGCAAAAACACTTAGCTAACTCAGCTTACTTTTAAAGTGATAATAAAATTAATTAACTTTATTTTAATGTTGACAACTTATTGGGGGGAAGTTTCTCTGTGATCACCTTAAACTCCTGAACTTTACACAAAAGAGATGTGGAAACTTGAAGTTATTAGAGCACATTCACAAAAAATGAGCTTTCCAGTGAAGTAGGAGACATCTTGTATCCAACACATTTGCATATTCATAGATTATAGTTTTTTGTGGTCCATGAGACTACACTGTGCCAGGTTGCCGGTACCCACATTCAAAAAGGTTGAGAACGCCTTTTGTAGGTGACCAATAAATCACTGTGACTGCTCACAGAGATGTTGCCTCAGTCAACTGCTTTCATGAGATCTGGGGAAGATCAGTCACAAGCCCACTCACATGCAAGTCCTTGAGGAGGCCGTGAAAAAAGGCAGCAGTATTTATTCCACTTGTGGCTGTTTTCAGGACTGGGAACAATGCTGTCTTTATGGTGTGGTTTTATCTCTCTCCGGCCACAGCCGAGAATGGTTGCTGTCTTGTGATGGCCACTGCATAAATCAGTTTTGGTGCTCTCACTTGGCAATGTTGACGGGCGAGAGTTAGATAAGAGGAGGACAAGGAGGGAGAGAGGAGAAATGGGTTGGGGGAGGTCATGAAGACAGAAGAGTTTCATAGAAAAATTGATAGATGAGGAAAGATGAGGACGGTAAAGCAAACATTGGGGGCTACAGGAAAGGGGAGGAGGCCTGGCTATTAAACACAATATACAGTGTGTGCTTTTAAGAACACTTCATCCCTCCAACCGCTTAAGCTCCTTTTGAATAACTTACCATAAATAGAGGTTTCTAAAGGGGGGTTTCATTACATGGGCCTGTGAATGAGGGAGAATGAGGTGTTCCTCCAGATTACAACTCCTCAACTTGGTCTTTGAGGATTAGGGGGAGTACAATGGAGTATAGTGGAGTCAGCCAGGGTGGGTGCTGCACAGATAAGTACTCATAGGAATCAGCAGAGGGGCAATGAAAACAACATGTTTTCCTGCTCATGTATTTCTAGAGAGTCTCTCCAAACCAAAGCTGAATATTACTGTCTGAATATGTGAACAGAGATATTTAACTTGGCTAAGAAGATTACTTTTCTAAAACGACGTTAAGTGGCTCAGTCAACATTTAGACATTTATTTCTCTCTCAGACAAACTGTACTGACTGAGATAATAGCTGTTGATTAACATCCAAGAGCTGAACAAAGCGCATTCATCAGATTCATTCACAGAAATGCAGATCATAACCCGTGCACATGCTTGTCTCTATGTGCATTCACATGTGTACACACACACACGCGGGCCTCCTTGATGCCTCAGTAACCCTTCATTAAGATTTGAAAACACAGGCAAAGTGAGGAGACAGGCCATGCTTTGTTAAGCTGCCGAGGGAGTTAAGTGATGCTGCCGAGCGTGTGTGCTCAGTGGATTAGTCTTAACTGTCTTTGGCGTTGATGAGATTTATCATTAAGGCGTAGTGTCATAACCATATCATCAACACAATGGCTCCTCAGCCGTGATTAAAGGAGATTTGGTGTGCTGAGATCTTTGAAGTCTCAGACGAGGTACACAAACACTGAAACATTATCCTGAGACCGAAATACAGCGATTCACAAGCTATCGAAGCATAGAAAGTTATGAATGGTGAATGGGGAGGTAACCCAGTAAGTGCATTCCCATTCACCTTATTGTGTGTGTGCACATATGCGTGTCTGTTTGATGTTATGTCAGAAAAATGTGATGTACACGCAGCTGTATTGGCAGCAGTGTTATCACAACCTGCTACACTGCACTACAAGGAAACAACAGCTCCTTTGTGAACATGTGTGTTTATGCGAGGAAGAGAGAGAGAGGGGTTTGACAGAGAGAGAGTTTTTTGGCAGACCTTATTACCTTACAGCCCCTCTCTAATCCTGCCCTTCCTCGCTCCACCTATAATATGGCTGCATATCCGTTAGCCAGGCTACAGACGGAGAGGAATCTGGAGCGGAGGAGAGGGCGATCAGAGGGCGCGTAATTGAAAACACACATAGAGCACTGACTCAGAGAGCCCAGCTACCAAGGGAAGATACAGTGAGTGTGTGTGCGCGTGTGCCTGTGTGCTGGTGTGTGTGTGCAGTGAGAAAGTCCTGATGAACAAAGATTTGAATTGCGAAAGAGACAAACTCACTCTGCGTGACATCTAACAAAATACTTTCATTGTTTTTCTATCTAAGTATTGGGGCCAAGACACTGTTCTGAAACCTGCCTTACCTCTACGTATGCTCAATGCAAAAGAAAAATACACACAAGTCAATTTATGTGACATTAAGTCTTGACACCCCAGTCAACAATCCCAGTGAACAGCCACTGGGCTAATACAAACCGACTTTTACTAATTTTCTAGATATGACTGGAATCTCATTAGTGGTTTGTCTTGTTTTGAGACAGATACTCTGAGAAAATTCCTTAATTTTCTAAAAACTTTAGAATTATTAATTAAAAAATCTTAGACTTAAATTTAGACTTGTTTCTGAATATTTGATTCTGAGAATGAGTTGGAAGCAAAGGTGAGTATCATGCAGTTTTCTTCCTGTGTGTGTGTCTGTGTACATGTACTGTATGACCCTGCGTGTGTGTGTTTGCGTTTTAGTGTTAACATCAATTCACCAAAGGCAAGACAAGAAAACAGTGTTTGAAGACTGTTTATTCATCTGAAAGGGTAAAACAATGTAACTCTGTGCACTACTACTTGGAAGCATCCCGAGGCCTCTTGGAAAGATTCAGTACTCAGAGAAAATGCGATTGATACCGGGGAGAACTTGAGGTTTCTTTCACAGAGGTCTGAAATATTCTCCTAGCATTCAAGCCACGAGGATGAAAAGCTATCGGACCAGGGAGCTAATTTAAATCAAAAAATCTGTGGCTATATGGTTGAATTCTATACTACCCATATCACATGACTCCAGTGTTTGAGCGCAGTTCAGCGTTTGGATTGTTTGATTGTTTGGGGCTGTCTGGGCTCTCAGTCATGTGGCAGTGCTCCTCGGGACACAGGCCAAACTCATAGCATATGTTGGAAGGGTATGACAGGAGTTCAGTGAGTATGTGTTTTTGAAGTGTACACACACAGACACTCACACACTGAGAAATGGCCTTTGTTTGAACGATATGCTTTTGGCAAGCATTCACACACATTCATGAATAATGAATGTGTGT
>JAVQJL010099190.1:0-25975 GCA_036024295.1 Nannoperca obscura
AAAGAGAAAAAAAGAAAAGTTTGAAAGTGTGGTGTACGGCGTGTTTTCCCACGCATGCGCAGTTGATGCTGTTGGTTCGCAGACAAGTCCGCGCGGTCATACTTGATTGCCCGGTACGCGCGGAGCCGTAGCGGACTGCTCTGATGACGCAAATAACGTAATGCGCACACTAGCGGACGGCTGCGGACATGCGGACGCGGAAAGTATAATACTGGCTTAAGAGTTGGGTTGCACTTAAATGGTTTGTGCCCCAAACACCATGGATACTCATAATTCCACTGTAGCACAAGTCAAGAATCCAATTAAAGTACTGCTACTGGAACTGGAGTAATCAGGCATGCGGTGTCAGAGACGAAAGCCTGCTTTACCTACAGGGTTTCAACCTCCTTCCTTCTCCTACAACACAAAAGCATCTATATCAGTATCACTCATTAAGCCTGACTAACCTGTTTTTATTCTCACTAACTAAACAAAGGATAATTGTAATGGAGATTTTGGCTCTGTGCTCTACAGCATGTAGTGTCACAGGCTGCACTCTAGTAAGCCAAATTTAAAGATAATTAGAGGTTAGCTGCTTTTAATATGAGGGACATTTTATGAGGAGTCCATTTTTATACTTTGTATGTGTATATTTACAGTTTCTTAACACTCACTCGTCAAGCTCCCTTCCTGTTTCTTAAAATATGTTATAGTTTTTGTAGCATTTCTCCCCACAATCATGTCTTTTATGTCTCCTATTAGTGGTCAATGGAGTATAGTGATTTCACTGGAAGTAGTTATTTCACAGGAAGAGGCTACTATGTACTACAAGGCCACTGTGAGTGAGTAGGTCCTGATGTAGGCTTTCTGCGTAACAAGTTGCTCTTTTGTTTTCTTTTTCAATCTCTTGTTTTTCAAGTCTGCCAGGGTCTTTCTTACCCCCCCTGCTCTTTTTTCTTTCTACTTTTCTTGAGTTCTTTCTGTATTTTCTTTCCTGTCCCTGACCACACGGACACCCACGCAGAGCACATCAGTGCTTAATCTCTATCTCTTAAAAATCTACATGTATTTCTCTTTGAATAGAATACTGAGAATCTGTAATACTATCTTTTGAATGGCAAAGGAAAACACACTTTTTAACATTGACTTAATATAATATAGGTCTGATATTGCTCTATATACTGTAGATACAGTATTGAGTGTGGGTTTTTGTCTGTGAAACTGCTTGCTGTGACACAAAATGGTAAAATGTTAATAGTGGCTGACTGTAGCTGGAGGGCACCATGCCACAATGATTTGCCATGAAGTGGTAACTGGGTATCATCAGAATGGTTGAAAACAGCCATTATGCATACGTATAAAAATAGCAACATGGACTAAAAGAGAAAGAGAAATATTCCTTGTAAACATCGAGGCAGGTGAGCAGCTCAACAGCTACTGTGCGTTTGGGATTTAAATGCAGTACACACGACTGAGTGCCTCGCTTTACGCTTATATTCTCCTTGCCTCGCTTTTAACTCCATCCCCAGGTGCCGCTTGGTGCATCTTTAATCAGGACATGTCTGCCTTGACACCTTCATGTCATCCGAACATGCCTCTCTGCAGCTGTGTGAAGAATAGTCATCAGGAGGTGACATGATGGAAGCTGTTACAACCTCAATCACATTGCAGGACCAACCCCAGCTTTTTATTTTATGCGTCTTTTTGTGTGAATTTTCCAAAGCATGCATTTTAAGGGCAGACATAGTACCAACTGTCTTTTATGTCATTGGGGACTTCCAACTTTACTGTAAATAGATCTGTCCCTGTGTTGATTGCCAAGGATAAACCTATTGCTGCTAACAAGCGTGGAGTCAAGCTGCCAGAATGAGAAAAAGTCATTTCCCCCTCCTCTTGTCCTCATCTCTAAGTAAACCTTGACATTTTCCAGCACAGAAATTTAAAGTAATTCTTAAGTCCCTTCACGGCTCAGTAGACAAATTGGATCAACCTATCGGTTAACCTTCACAAGAAGAAGAGATAATACTTGAGCACATTTCTTAAAAATAAAACATAAACATGGTTGTCTTTTCATTGTTTGACAACCTTTCATGCATCACTCTTCTTAGCTGCTTGCTTAGACACACCTGCATTCTTGATTTTTCTTAAAAGCAATGGTGCCCACACTGAAAAACAATACAGAACCTAAATTTAATATTATTGTTAACATCTTTACTTATTATCTTAACTTATATATTTTTGTTGTACCGTCAGACTTAATATAATTTTAAGAGAATTATTATTAGAAAAGGAATACTCATAGTGTCAAGGCCTCAACAAAACCACTAGCAACTGCAGAAGAAATTAAAGTGAACAAACAATAATGATACTACATGTCCTGAGGGAGAATACAAATTAAGTCAAAATGTATTCCTTGCTTGTTTAGCAAGCAACCCTGTTAAATAATCTCCAAAGTCGGACAGTCACTGCTTTGGCAAAACCTAAGCAGCTTTTCTGTAGCAGATAGGATAAATGACACCCAGAACATGCTTTGTCCTATTTTAACAATGTGTTGAAGCAAAAACAGTTGAAAAGAAACCAGAATAAAGAGGGGTCATTGTGTTTTTTGGCTATCAGAGGGACAAACGGTTTTAATTGAACCTTAACACAAAGTATGTAAGAAGGGGAACCATAATATCTAATTTTGTATATTGACACCTGTAAAATACACTAAACATGAATATGACAGTTTGTAAGTTGTTCAAAGGCCTTTTTGACAGAGACTGGCTACTGTTTCCTGTTACTTCCGCTCTTCCAGCGCTAAACTAGGACCGAACATGTCCTGGACCAATCTCAGGGTGAAATCAACAGGGTGAAACTGATATCAATATTCTCATGTAACTCCTGGTAATACAGACCACAAACATATTTCCTGATATGAGGGTGATAAGGTGACCAGCACTACAGATGCACACCTTAAAATCTCCACCAGTTTCAGCGTCTTTCAGTATACTCTAGAGTCCTTCACTGGACTTGGTCCTATGTAGCATGGTGGTTGGAGAGGTAATAGAGACCGTAGAGGCATCAGCTATCCTGCCATTTGTCCAAGGAACACCCTTAGTCTCAAATATCTGTTCTTCATCCCCTCACAGTGACACAAGCCCAGCTCTAGCGTTGTCTTCTGAATGCTTAAGGTTTAATGGCATGGTGGGGTCTTAACAGATGCCAGAAGCAGCCATTTGGACCATCAGCTAGTACATTCCCACCAGCGATCAAGTACATCGGGTCACAACAAGCTGCCTTGGCACCACCAGAAAATGGTTTCCTACAACTGATTGGCTGTCAGGCTCAATCCATTCGCTGCCCCCAGGAGCATGTCTCCATGACCAATTTAAGAGGCAGAGTTAGAGCCTTCCCACACTTCCTGCCTCTGTGAGAGAGAACAACAGTCACGTGTAGATGTGGGCAGATTAAATATATACTTGTTAAAAGGCTATACCAAGCCCCAGGTCATTGACAATGCTCAGTTATTGATTTTTGCTCAGCAGTGTTATTTTCTCTTTAAAGTTAATTTTCATGTATGTTTTGAACAAATCTGTTCTATGTTGGTGTAGAAGCTAATTTGTGACCTGAGAGATCCTGTGGCATCATTGCTACCCATTTCTTTAAATATACAAATCCTTAATGTATTAGATAATCTATCAGCCACTCTGTGGACACTTCTAGGTTGAATTAGGCATTGAGTAAATACTACATTTCTCGTATATATGTTCATTTTTAGTCATAAAATCTTTAAAAGAGATTCCTAATCACAGTCATAAACTTAAAGTTAAGCATGTCATGTATAATCACAATACCCTTGACATCACCAATCTGATTTACACTTTTGATAGAAACTGACCATTTCCCCTAGGAAATCGTTTTTAGGAGTCCTTCTCTTCTCTTCCTGGAATAGAAATAGGGAAGGGGGTCACTAAGGGAGATCTGTGGTGTCTCAATTACAAGAGGAGGCGTTTTTCTTACTGGGCCCTGCTCCAGGCCCAGCTGTGTACCTTCCACCATGGGCTGAGCCTCTCCCTGCATACTGAAAACATTACTGTCCACAGGTCAAAGTGTTACTCTGCTGGGCTTAGCCTACTCCTTATACACACACCTTTTATTTAGAGATTTTGCATAACTAGAACCAGATGTTTTTAGCTGGGAGGACAGATAACTAGAAAACTCACATAGTCATGCCCGGTTGAAAGGGTGCGCACATATTTTTTTGAAGTGTGTTTTGACACACGAGTGTGCATGCACTCACACTTAACACACTATGCACTATTTCTATCATCATTATCAGCCACTTCCCCCACACCCTGTTATCATTAGGCATAATGATGATTGCATGGTTGAGAGCACCCCCCTCCCCAACTGTAGTTCCACTGTAGTGGTTCACCTTGAGCTGAGGAGTATTTAAAAAAGAAAATCAAAAACAAAAACCAACTTCAACATTCTTATTATGTCAAGGTAAAAGCCTGACAAAGGAAGAAAAAAAACGTATTTATTTCACAGTCAAGCAATTATTTATCAAAACCAAAAAATAAGGAAAATAAAACCTCATCCGGGACTTATGTTGTTGTCACAGCCTATGTTATGTCTAATTCATAGTGAATTTATTGATTTTTTTGTATTATGTTTTAGTATATACAATTAGTGTAGGTTTGCCAAGCTGATAGTAGAAGAAATTAAGTCAAGTCTCTGAGTAAAAGGTAGAGGGATTATCTTTTTGTGAGTGGGAGCCTGCTTTTGATACAAAATAGCACGTCAGTTCAGTTGGTACATTCAGATCTTGAGCGTCTCAGTATTCTAGCTATGACTGGGCCAGGAACTTTTATACCCCCTTTATCTTGCCAGTAGACATTTAGAAAGGCCCTTTTCACTATGGTTTGCCCCTAATACATTTTTAATACTCTTCATTTATTCACTCATGACTCTCATATCACTTCTGTTTTGTTTGTTTTTTAGTTTTTTCCCCCTCACGTGCATCAGGTTTTATGGATATTTTAAGGGACTTTAGTACATGTTTAAAATGGTAGAAATACTGAGCTTCACTGAGTATATTCACTGGTCAATTGTTTTGTGTTTGTGTGTATGTGTATATATATATTTAACACCATGTGGAATTGGTATTTCAGTGGATCAGGCATGGCTGAGGCCAGTGACTCTTCCTCAGAATCCATCTCCTTTAGATGGGCTGGCAGCTCTCCAGCAGCTCAATCCTCAGTGTGAGTCCCTGAGATGGAGGACAGGGCACATGTTTGCAGGCAGATTGTACATTTGAGGGAATAAATTGCCTTGTAGAGGACCAGACTCCACATTGTCTGTTTTACTGTGTTCCTTTGCCTTTACTGTAAATATGTTTGTTGACGACCTGTCATTTTCAGTTTCTTTTATTTCTTTTCAAGTCCTGCTCATTTGTTTGTGTCTGGTGGCAGTGCTTAGTGGGATGGTCTGTGTCCGGAAGTGAACATGTGGTAGTGTTTAGCTTTGTAATGCCCTGGGTTTTATGTACGTCTTGAGGGAGATATCGCATGGAAGGCAACCAGGGTAGTGATTCTGAGCCAACAAACAGACTGGATGTCCAAGTGTTGGAGAACTCATGTTATCACAGAGCTTCCCAATGGTATACCTCAGTCCAAGACCCACAAAGAAGGCTTAACATGGATGCCAAGTCATCTTTAATAAGCCAAATCTGTTTTTGCTCAAACATTCATGTATTTTTTCAATGGAACCTCTATCAATTTGGTGACTCCTTTTTGGCACTGAACAAGCTTTAACTCCCCCTCAGTTAATGGAATGTGTAAGAGTTACGCTCACCAGAGACTTCTCTTCATGTGATTATGTTGCAATCAATCTTTCATGTGTTTTGTTGAAAGATGATTTCGAAACACTTTCTCATTGACATGCTTTTCAAAGCTCGTCACCCTTGTAAGTTGATATATTACAACAAATCAATGTGAAAAACTGACTCTTTATAATTCATTGGTACACTTCTCAAACTTGCATGGCCAATATCAAGTCAAAAGCACTTGACCCTATCATATCCCTTAGAGGACCATCTGGCCCAACAATCAGCTATATCGAAGTTGAGCTCTACATAACACAGTTGCTGCAAATCTTTTCAACAGATTTTCTCCAGTTTTTCATTGACTGACGCAATGACTTCAAGGAAACCAAGGAGCTGCCAAAAACTCTCCCACATTGTGCCCATGACAAATGGCTCTTTATTGAGTGATGGTATACATTTGTGCAAGAGGGATTGTATTGTTGTCGGAGTATTACATTTTAGCCACTGGGCAACTGGTAAAACACGTTTAAATGTTGGCAAAGACTTTGATCAGCTGTTATGGACCTACACTGTTGGACAGGTTAATCTTTCTTGGCAGAAAAGTAATTAGATGGACATAAATTCCCAAAGTCGCATTTTAATAAAAAGACAAATGAAAACTTCTGTCAAAATTGAACTTGACCTAAGTATGATGTCAAGTAGAGGGTGCGATTTGTAGCTACCTAACGGACTTTATGAACAGACATTTATGAAGCTTACTTTATTGTTGTGGCCACCATCTGGGTGAAATATACCACCTATAGTCATCCTCTCTACACACCTGAGACTCCTACTAGCATGGCAGCTCGAATGTGTGCAAGCCCTCCAGGGCCCATCAGTCCACATACAGTGCTCAGAGGAAACATGTGACATGTGGCATAATTGAGTCAGCCAGCAAATACTGTTGCAGAAATCAGCCAACTGATGCCACTACTCGGTGCCCAGCAGGAGAGCTCTGAGCTGTATGGGAAGGCATCAGAAAGGAATGTGCCTGTTTCAGATTATTAAAGGCAATGTTTCTCTGTTTAATTTGAGATAGCATGGGACCCTGGGGCTAGGGGCAAAGACAGCTGAGGCAGTGACGAATGGGCCGAGAGCACCCTGCTGAGAGTGTAAGGCACCTTGGTGAGAGATTCAAGTGGCAGTAGAGAAAGGAGAATGAAGGTTTAAGAGAACAGTTTAGTACCAAAAACAGCCAAATTTCCCATCACAGTTTAATTTGCCCTCAGTCTGTGGGTTATTCTCTAAGGGAAGTCATTGTGTCCTCATGTTTTATTTTGCTGGCTCTCCAGTTTCTTTGTTCAAGGTTCTTGCCACAAGAACCATGATTCCTTGGGCCTCGCTAGTTACTGAATTGGTGTACGTGAGTCAGGGTATTGTGGCTGTAATGTTGTTATTGGTTTTATTTATGGAATTATGATATACGATATATTTGGGTGCCAGTCTTATTTGGTGGGTTTGGAGGAAATGTGATAGTGAAATGGGAAAATACATATATTTGCCAGTCATGTAAAATTAAAGGCATCAATAAAACCTAACCCTGGAAATTGTTTTTGTTTTGTTTTTTCATTTGAAAGCAGACAAACACGTCCACATGAAAACAGTCAGACCTGTGTTGACATACATTTTTACCCTCTCTATCCCCACTGATTTGCCAAATAAACCTGTGAAATTATCTTGAAAATGTAAGTGCCACTGTAATTGAAATTGAACTTTACTTGGTCTTTTTTAGGTCAAAACAGATGTTTTGATAGTAGTAGATTCAAAGTTTAACATTAATTTGTCATTCATGCTTGTAAATTGTAATAAAGTTATAATCCTGACCAAGATTGAAGCAAAACGCTGTCCCATTAAAATGGTGAAACAAACCAAGTGTGTTGGATTTTCTTCTCATCACGTGAACATATCGCAAGAACTAAAACACCTTCATTTCATATTAATTAGCTAGTATCAACATTCCATTAATAAATTCTAAAGTTCTGCCTCTCACCACGTTGCTTCTGTTAACGAAAAGAAACGTTCAAGCCATTTGATCATGTGAATCTCTGAACTCCGCTGAGTATGAAGGCGATATAGCCCGTTGTGTATCGCAGTCTGAGTAGACTTAAAACTAGGATGCAGAGTCTTGTCAGCCTCTGAGGAACATCCTCAGATGTTGACAGAAATCTAACTATAATACCGTATGTAGCATTGGTACATACTTGCACCCTTTTTGGAAGTACTTAATATAGTAAACAACCGCATCCCTGATGTCATGTGTCGACAGCAAACACTGGAGTTAGGCAGGTGCCTTCAGCATTGCGTCTTCTGGCTGCCCAGGAGATGTTGCCTCTTTGATTGTTTCTTCAAATATGCAAGCCGGCGCTAGGGGAGCAAATTGTTTGTTCTAGATTTCCTGAGAGACTCCCATCTTGGGCTTAAACAGAGCAGTTGTGATGATTAGCAACAAAGTGTTTTGCATCTCTCATAAGCCATCAGGAGGAGAGGGAAAGGTCTAAGCAATCGTCTTTCTTACATTGCTGCTTCCTCATTGTGAAATCACCTCTCATCAGTACTGTAATTACAGTTTAAAATGTTGAACTTTTGTTCTTTACATGGACACCTATGTTTTTAGAGCTTGATGTTATTGAAGTGTAAGTGAAGAGTAATACATGCTGACACGTGGTGTGTCCCTGGAGTGTGCACTCAGTAATGTCTCCATTATGAAATCAAAGGTATCTTCGTTCTTGGACCAATTTGTCTACTGTGTTCAGTCATGTAACATGGACTTAATGCCATTTTCTGGGACTGTGGGGGGTAACACAATTATCTCCTTGGCTCTAGCAAGTTGACAGACAGGGCCTAAGGGAAGGAGCTGTGCTTATCAACCATCTAACCACTGTCACAATGACAGAAATACACGCACACGCAAATAAGAGGCAGAAGTCATCTGCAGGACTGTGCTCTGTTGTAGGCTACCAGTATTTGCAGTGGCATTACGAATGCAAGCCTGTACACAAAGAAAACAATGCATGTTAACCAGCTGAGCAGAAAAGCTTACTTTAGCAATGTGGTATTGGAGAACAATTGCCATTTATCTATTTGATATAACACCTTGTTTAAGGCTTGGGATGGCTGTCCCTTTTATACTGAATGAAGGATGCATTTTGAAGTCGATAAATTTAATAGCCTACAAGTATTTCAGCAGTAGTGGCTCAAATAGTAACTGTTTTGTTTTTGCCTTTTTAATAAAAGAAGAGTGATATGGAAGCAAAATGCAAAAGTTTTCTGGTATGGAAACTATGGTTTTGAATTGGTGTATACCATCTGTTGCTCTCTTACCCATTGTGGCCTGTCAACTTATGTTTTAATAAACATTAATGTATTTTGTGCATTCTAATATATGTAAATTATTTATTTTACTTTGTTGTGGGTAATGTTGTAAAAACATATTTTTGAATATCCTTTAATTCTTTCTTTTATACAGTGCTGAAAGCAGTCAGTGTAACATTTTGATTAAATACCATGCTGTACAGTCTGTACATTGCATATAATTTTCGAAAATGTCAACATAGTGATTCAGAAAATATTTAGTGTATATTGTGTTTTCTTCCCACAGTGAAAAAAGATGTACAAGATGAGACTGACGACAGAATGACACAATTCAAGAAAAAGGCGAAAGAGCTGCGCATCTTGGATGCTAAAACAGCACAGAATCTTTGTAAGTATATACAGTATTTTACAGCCTATAACCCCATGTTTAACACCATTAGCTCATGAAGTACTATATTCTTTTTAACCATGACCTTTTATGTCAGAAATGTCAGTGTTATTTTCCATGACACCCCAGGCACTTTCATACCCCCATGGACAGGCCAACAAAGCTGTCTTTGGGAAACAAACAGTCAAACGCTCACCAGTGATGCTGTTTTACTGAGTCCTTTGGGGAAATGTTCCCTGTCTGTAATCATGTCTAAAGTAAATGCCTATCAGAACTGATCACAAAAGCTACCTGTAGGTGTTTTGAAGTGAACTAAATGTGACGTTAATACTGGTTCACAGCATTCACCCTCCAAGTTTTTATTTTTATTTTGAATGAAAATGTTTTGGGGTTTTGTTTCAGGTCTGATGCAAATTATTTCCAAAAACCTTTTGCCTTAGAATTGTACCAATAGCTCAAACCCTGCACCTCCCTTCTTGATCCCAAATCTATAAAATGTGTGTATAAATTCATTACAGAAATGGTGACTCCTGACAGTCATGTGTTGATTGGTGGGAAAAGCATTTCTTATTGTTTTCCTAACTCTGCTGGATTTCATCTACAACCTTGATATGCCTTACCTCAGAGATACAATGAAGATGATAACACCTCATGAAATATGCATGTCAAATGCTAAGATTACAGGTCACCCTCCTTGCGACTCTTACTCCACCCTCTTTGTTTATCCATGTTTGTTTTCTCACCTTTCTTCTTTAAAGGACGAGTAGAGGGGTGTGCAATAGCATGCTGTAGGCTGGAAGTAAACTAGAATGTCAAAATAAGCTGAGGGATGCATATACATGACAGAAACAATAATTATATGTTCCTCTTAACCAATTCCCTTCTATGTGCAGCTGCTATCTTGCAATGGTGCAGTGAGGCTTCATATTCTTGCATCTTCCATGAACAGAGGCCAGATGAATGAGTTTATCAGGCAAAATATTGGGGCCTGATGTCAGGGAGGGCATGAACATACGGATGACACATCTGTGACTGTGTGTGTGTGTGTGTGTGTGTGTGTGTGTGTGTGTGTGCATGCTCGCACATGTGAGAATGTGTGCGCATTTGAGTATGTGCCAGTGCGCTCATGTAATTGCACTTGTGTATGGGCTGTGACAATGTTGATAGGTGTCACTGCCATCTTTGATTACAGCCCCAGCAGATGGGCTTTGAATTTGGCAGGAAGCAAAAATAAGTGTAGAAAATCTCACCTCCAGAATGGCAATTGGTGGAAGACATGTGGTCCTACACAGCTTCCCCAAGTTGCCTTGACACATGCTACAGCATCATAGATCATATTCACTGCCTGCTGCGGAACCCTCTAAGCTCCCTTTTCAATTTTCATGTGTGTTAGTATTGAAGGTTCAGTGACTGCGATGGGTAGTGGGACAAAATTAATGATTGTAATGTCAGTGCCACTTTATGTATTCTGGTATAATGATTATGCATACAGCTGTCAGATAAACTGTGTCTATCTGTTGGTCTAAAAAGCTACTTGCAGCTGCAGGTGAGTGTTTGACTTGTGGCTAAACCCTAAATCATGATAATTACAGTTGTCAAAACGTAATAAGACACGGACAGACTACTTTTTGCAGTAAATTAAAGAAATATATTTTCAATATCATCGTACTTTGAGGATGATTGCATAACCCATGTCACTTGTTATCATTGCAAAGGTTGGAGACAACCAGACCAAAATTGTGGGCAGTTTTTCTTTTTTGTATAATATGGACAAGCCATCAAGTTGTGAGTGGAAGGAAGCTCAACAGCAAGTAGATTGAATAAAATGTAAAAGATTTTGACTTGTAAAGTAGGTCAGAATTTTAACACCAAGCACTTTAAACCTGAGAGACAGGACATGATTAATTTACTTGATTTCCTTGATCCACACTATAGAGGAGCATACGCAACACAAGCCCAGTTTTTAGTGATGACCCATTTTTCAATTGTTCAATTAAATTAGAGGGGCCTATTGTATTAACTGCAGACCTCAAAGAAGAAAACAATCCTAATTGAGTAAAATGTATTTTAATCATTTCAAACTGGTCACCTGTATCCTTGAGAAGTTTTAGTGCAGGAGCAGAAGCCAGACAGAGACAACATTAAAATTAGTTTATGAAGTTTTGGCAGGCATGATGTGTACAGTAGCACTTGGCACATTTTACAGAATTATGATCAAATGTTACAATAAGATACTTTGTAAAAGCTCACACTGTTGGCTAACTAAACATAATTACAGTGACTTCTTAAGGCAGCCTACTACAACTCATTTGAACTCTAATTATGTTATTTTAAACAATTTCCATAACAAAAGCAGGTATTTCACTCATCTTCAACTTGACAAACATCTCTGAGTCCAGCAGCTTTTGTGCAGTGTAGCAGCTGTTTGAATTAATGAAATGCTTTCTAAATAAAGAAAAGAATACACTCCTTCTGTGCACCTCCATCATCTAAAGCCACAAATAAAGCTCAGAGCACTTGAGCAACGTCTAAGAACTGACCTCGCTGGGTGGCCGTACAGGTGCAGTCTTTTGCCAAAGTGTGCACCAAAATTGCGTTGTGCTGCATTAACACACCTCCACATGCAGCACCATAATTTGCAGCCAGGAAATAATCAAACACGTGCAGGTTGACCACACCCATCCTTGACACTAACTGAGTGTACGGCAAGGGAAAAATTCAGCTGCTAGATGGCAGTAAAAGTTGAATTTTCAGCCTGTCACTCTTAACCTGCTTTTTATACTCCTTGTATCTACTTCAGTTTGTCACTTACAATGTATTGCGGGGTTACCCTTTGATGAAAATGCACCCCAATCAGGACAATTTAATGCTTATGAGGAATAACTGTATAAATATAAATTACCAGGATAATGTGGAAACTGCAGAACTTCTGAGTCACCTGAAGCCCAACACAGTGAAGGTTAATGTCAAGTGATTAAACATAGCCATCATATGTCGTGACTATGTAGTTAGTGAACGCAGTAAATATGTAATTTCTATGTAATAAATAGTGATAGACTGAAAAAAAGAAAGAAGGATGCAGTATCTCTCCATTTGTTGCGTTTCAAATACAGACATCAGGTCCCGCTGCTGCAGCAGTATAGCAGCTGCTGACTGACTTTCCTTCAACTCATTACCAATCCTCCACCTGTGACTTCCACCTGGATACGCCATCAGCTCCAATTTCCACTGTGGGACACCCCACCTGGAGAGTGAAACACCCACTAGGCTGTCCCCTGAGGCAAATTCAGTGTACTTCTTTGTATCCATCCAAACAAAACCATGTAGCCTTTCCAGATGACACCATTACAACAAGTAACAAGTACAACAAGCCAAGTACAACTAATACTGTATATTATCATTATTATTGTTGTTATGTTGCTATTATAATGGTTACCTTTTTGAGATTAAGCAGAAATGGTATTACTTTGACACCTTTCATTGTTACTAGTAAATCTTGATGTTTTTCTTCCCAATTTTTGTCAGGGTGACACAAACTATCCTGTTGAGGGGCAGAAAGTGTATTAGTTTTTCCAAGTGACAAGTTAGGTCTGTGGTGAGTGCTGAAATGTCTCTTTGAACCCTGCGGTCTAATAAAAAAAGGAATGATTCTCTTCTCTCTTCATCACAACAGCAATTTTCTTGGGCTCGTTCCGCCTGCCTTATGAAGAGATCCGGGAAATTGTGCTGAAGGTAGACGAGGAAAGACTGAGCGAATCACTCATCCAGGTAAGACTGATGTTCAGTGTGGTGTGTTGTTTTTTTTTCAGTCACACACACATTCGCTTATTTATACCCTTTGAAAAATAGGTGTCCTAGTGTGTCTGTGTGGGTTAGTGAGAGAGAGACTTTATTTACATGTGAAAAGACGCTTTTTAAAATTCCAGTGTCTGGTGGACCCCATTTTAAACCTGTTATGGTCTGTTTTTGGCACAAGTCAGTCTCATCCTCACATGTACCATAGATACCCCCCATTCATCTTACTATAATGGATGATGAAGGACGAGGCTTGGCAAAATCTCCCCAACTCCACCCTCCTTTCCTCTTGCCTTTGTCTTCAACCATAATTGATGAGCTTCCTAAAGGCTACTTGTTTTTGCTCCCATTTCATTTCATTTTTTCTTGTCTCAGGCAGCGTTAATTGAAAGCAGGGCAGGTGCATCTGAGGTGAAGATACATCACTGGGCAGCGTGAGCCTCAATTAGCACTAATATTTCCTGCACTGTCCTTGTGTTAAGCACTAAAGCGCAGCTGTTGTCTTTTGTTTCTGTTTTATTTCAGAAGTTTATTTCAGGAGTGAACAGCAAATAAAAGATTTGATTTCAGTATAATCTTGGCAGTTATACAATATGTGGTGTGAACAAATGTGTTTTTCTTAAGCAGCAATGGCAATCGTTCAAGTGCAGCTTTCAAGGTTAAGTCCAGAGGTCATTCCTCCCTTGGAAAAAAAAATACATAAAAACATTACCTTTACCTGATAGACAGTACATGTCCTTTCCCACATGGCTTATCAACAAACACTGTCACACACAAGAGCTAGTTTGCTTCCTCCTCACTGCTTGGATCCCAGTAAAAGGTGATGAGACAATATATATTTAGATGGGGCCTATCTAGAGAGCTGTCCTTCAGGAGTGTTTTTTCTCTGATAACCTTTAATTTGCCAGCAATCTGGCAGAAAGTACAGTGTGTGTGTTAGTAGATGGCATGCCCCCCCTCTGCTTTGTAAAGGAGAAAGGAAGTTAAGGTGTTGACCCTTTCCATCCTTCAGCCTTTCCATAGCAAAGTAGAAATAGTGTATGTCTGCCAACAGGGCAGCTGTGTCCCCAACACATCCTCACCAGGGCCACGTTGCGCACAGCAGCAGACAAATAGATGGCCTGGTTTACAATAGTCTGCTTGGATTACAGGGAATGTAAACCAACCCACTGACCATCAGACAGCTACCATTAAACACACCATGCTGGTGTCAGTAGCATTGTCTTGAATAGTGAAACTGAAAATATTGGCCGAACTTAACAAAATGCGTAGCAGGACAATGAGTCGGCTTAAATAGAAGAAGGCTCAACAAGACTCATGAGAGCAAGTGTGTGAGTTAGCATAAGCATCTGGGAACTGAGCTAATGTCATGAAATCCAGGGGGAGGCAGGAAGACCAACTGAGTTAACTTATTGTTGCAGAAGGAGCCCACATCTGGCAAGTGTGTCACTGCTGCTTAAATAACGAGGCTAAAGACAGATTAAAGCCTGGACTGAATGATTAGGACAGCACTCTAAGAAAAATGTTTATTTATTTCCAATATACCATGTCAGTGTTTGCCCCTCCTTTTTGTGTAGTGTTTTGCCCCATTATCTTCCATTAATCTGCATTGTTTCTGCATTTATTTGTTGTATTTTGTGCAACAATATTACTCAAAATATATTTTTTAATTCACCTATAGTTATAATTGTGTTATACTATTGTGGTTTTGAAATGTTAGAGTATTTACAATGAGTGGATCACTTGAGATTTAATATAAACATGAAGGCTTCTCAGAAACCTTTGAGTAGGTTGTATCTTTCATCTTTTCAATTTGCTCACAACTCGGTAATGTATTGACATACAGTAACATTGATTGTGCCTTTTTAAACATCCCCACTACACAACATCATCTAGTTTATTTTATGTCATATTGCTGGTTTACATATCAGTATTCACATAAGGTGTCTACGAGAACAGAGTTGGGGTTGGATACATGGAAGCAATGCATATTATTACAAATATTATTTTATTTAAATTGATAAATAATTTCATTTGCAATTTTTTAATTCAAGGGCACTTCACTTGAATTATATTTGATATCTGTTTGTACCCATAGACAGAAACTGAACTTTATTGTACCATTAAGTCATATGTTGTGTGCAGTGTTTTAAAATGTTTTCATGTGATACATGGAGGAGGAGGACTTAGAAGGAGGTGGTTCCTCTTTTTTTAAAGCACATTTGCCTTTTTCTCAGCAATATCAATCAAATATAGTCTCTTTTTCTTTCTGTCTATGAAATATTACATTTAAAAGGAACATATCTTTAATTGGACTTTTAAACCATGCAGTTGCTCAAGTGGCTTTTGCTTCTAATGCAGAAAAACTAAAAACTCAAGTTTTTATATTTGTTTTTACAACAGCATAAACATATTTTCTAAATATAAACAATATTGTGACATACTATTTGTCAAGAAAACTAAAACTAACACTGGACTACATTTTATTGTTATGGGAATAAAACTGATTGCATACTTAGACAACCTTCCTGGTGAAATAAGAGTTAGATGGTAATAGAACAGAATAGTGCAGAACTGAGCTGCAATCTCATAAATGCCTAAGAAACACAGTTAGAGCTCTACAGAGGGAGCAAACAGAGTTCCTGCTGGGTGACACAGTCCTGAGTGTGGGCTCCATCTGCACAGTGCTCATCTACACTCATTATGCTGATTAATCACTCTACACCACCCACTTTCAGCCACACGCCAATCACCATTTATCCACATGGACAACTGCACACTAATACACAGTAGAAAGATGCGCCTACATTGCTTGGGCAATACTAAAAGGAAATGCATTTACCATCTTGCTAATGTTAGAAGGAGTGGTTGATTGTGTGCACATAAAATAAAAGTAAATAAATAATGGAGTTGAAATGGTGAAAGACAGAATGAAAGTAAGCTGAAATATGAGATGAAAGATGAAACCTTTATTGCCTTTGATAAGCCATTGTTAATAATTTGTGTGCTCTTCTAGGTATTACTTTTCACTTTTTTGATAGGTTGGTGTCACTTGTTGCTTTTGCACACAGTTAACCATTGTGCTACCCTGTGGAGAAGACACTGGGTGAAGACAATGGGCCACTGGGTCAATATGACCGTTGGTTGGATATCCATGCTTCTCTCTTGTAGACTGAGCATCCGTTTATACAAATTGTTAGGCGTTAATGAATACTCCAACCTTGCAAAAGTTATATACTGTACCACACTCAGCAGTTCCACAAAGCTCTCCTGTGTTCATGTAAACAGATGAAGAGCACTTGATACAAGAGGAGAATAAAACACTTCAAACCTCAGCTTAGTTTAAAATTGTGCCTTGGCATTATTTTGCAAAGACGAGTGACAAGCAAGGAGAGGGTTTGATAGATGGAAGGAATAGTGAAAATGGAAGGAATCAAGGAAGCAAGAGGTGTTCATAATGCATCTAAAACTCGGTAACTCAATCTTATTATCTTCCTTCTCGTAGACATGTCTAATGTAATGATTTGTCAGCAGAATGTGGCAGCATGCTGGCCTTGAAGTAGCCCTACAATGTGTCACCCTGGCAGAGTGGATAGATATGAGTTGATTGCCTCTCCTTATTCTGCATTAGGGCCCATCAACGCCCCAGAGATGATGTACACATCCCTGAATGCTGGCAGACAGTCCTGGCTCTCACCATTCATCCACAATTCATATGAATCTTTGCAATTCCATACTTATGTTCATTCCCATGCACCCAGCGTACAAACATACGCTACATACATGCAGATGGATAGACTGTGTCAGTTACCCCCTCCTTCTTCTTGTCCCCGCAAAATCACTTTCATCATCCAAACAATAAATGTGTGTAAGGTACACATTTGAAAACAGACACGTTTGCATGCAATCCCTCTCTCTCTCTCTCACTCTTTGTCTCTCGACTTCCTTTTACCCCACAAAAGGTCACTATTGTATATATGGTCACTTTCATCAAATTCAAAAAGACATCAGACCCACCTAACGACCATACCCTGTACAACAATGACATGAAGAGGACAATGAAAGACAATAATGAACATTGGCTCAGTGAAAGCAGATTGAGTCTCAGAAAGCTTGGCAAGGGTCTGCTTTTAAAGGGCTGACAGCCTGACAAAGCTATTCATTGCTATCGTTGGCTGGCAACAGAAGCAACAAGGGAAGGTTCTGTAGATCTTGTGTGGCAAAGAGTCAGACGTGTGCACTCTTGGCTTTAGGGACCTAGTTGCATTTAGTTTGGCACTACAGGACATCCAGCGCCCCTAGTTCTATCTAGTAGCACTCTGACTAAATGCGTGTTCTACCTTACTCACATTGTTTAAATCATAACGTGGCTATGCTAATGAACTTGCTGTCATTGACTTAAGTTGGCTCTCTTTTTGTGTTTTAATTTCTCCAAAAGTCCCTCACAGTCTCTTTGCCCCAGGGAGAAAGCTTAACTGGCATAATGATGGTAGTTGGTCCCATGCCCTTACAGTTCCTGCCAATGGAACACAAGGAGGCCAAACAATGGCAAGATTATTATTAAGCACTTGTAAACGTGAATAGTTTATAGTGTAATCAGCTGGTATGATGAGGGGGTGCTCATAATAGTTCACTGGCAAGATTACTATGGTGTAATAGGCTAAGAGCATTATTGTCTTATAACATTTTTTCATTACTATATTACTTGTATTATTTTCTTATAGGAGTGTCTACTTCCCAAAGACATTTTCAGACACAACACAGTTTGAGCTGCTCTTGCCGCTGGGTTCAGCGCACATCTGACCAGGTGGTCCGGGAAGTCTCAGAGGACAGAGTAAAATAGGCAAAATTTTCAAAAACACGTCATTTTGCTGTTGCCACCTACTTGGTTGAAACATGTTTCCAAGAGGTCCTGATACAAGCATGAACTTGTGAAACATTTATGTGAATTATTTATGCTCTGAATAATTTTCACTATATGGTCGGGAGATTTGTCAGTAAATGTCTGTATGTCCCGAAACTGTAGTCACAGTTTGGACCAGATTACCAACATAACGTAACATAACATAACATAACATATTTTGTTGGGATTTCCATTTCAAGTTGGCTGAAAACATGTATTAAACTGGCCCATCCTAATGATTAATCACTACAAAAAAAAAAACCTTTTCTGTGGCAATGATCCCTGGACAATTGTTAAATTACCTCAAGTGGCTGACGTTGTTGTTGTTGTTGTCGTTGTTGTTTTACATACGTTTTGCAATCTCTGGGAGGGACTGTGTCCAAAGCCATTGTTAGGAAGATTTCTTACTTACAGTGGAAGGGATTAAGTGGTATTGGTTTCCAGGAATTTAGATTAATGCTTAGCAAGTGTACTCTCCAAGTTCTCCATGCTTCTTCTTTTGCCTTGCCATTTTCTTCTTAGTTTTCTTATACTATGTTTCTGCTGGACTACCTTGCATTGCCTAGTTACTTAATTGGCACATCTTAGGGAATAGTTCTTTGTGATTACAGTTCTCTGCAATA
The DNA here is from genome assembly GCA_036024295.1 of Nannoperca obscura. Taxonomy (NCBI): domain Eukaryota; kingdom Metazoa; phylum Chordata; class Actinopteri; order Centrarchiformes; family Percichthyidae; genus Nannoperca; species Nannoperca obscura. The sequence goes on from JAVQJL010099190.1 coordinate 18,849, forward strand.
TACTTGTACCCTCTTCTAAAGCCCCAGGCAAATATTAGCTTTTTAAGGTCTAGCCAGCTTTTCTACCTCCATCATGCAAAAGCGGGGCCATTGTTCCTCATCCACTATATATAGTTGAGCAGTTGCAGAGTCCCTGTGATGTCCAATTATGGCCCATTTTTATTTAAACCATGTCACATCAAAGCTTATCACTACATTGTCCTCAGTGGGTCAGAGCTAATGCACAAAGGGCTGTATTTAGTGTTGGCAATGTAAGTCGGCCACTGAAGTTCAAAAGTTACAACAAAATATGCGCTGTAAAGTTGTTCAAATTCAGACTTTTGCTGCACACGTAACTTGATTTAAAATTACCCACATTCAGTTCATGCCTTCGGGCTTGTCAGAATCTTTTTGTGTTGAGGTTTTTGGGAACTTGTTTTTTTCCAGTACACCTAACCTACTGTATATATTTAAAACAAGCACTTATCTTTAATCCCAAAGAAATTGTTGTCATGTAAGTGGGTGTGCGGGAATATTTAAACTATTCACATACCTTGTTTTGTTCTCTTGAGTCAGTTATTGTAAGTATAGCTTGTACTCTTGTGCTTTAAAGGTGTTCCATGGATATCGAGTCATACATTTTAAATATACAAGAAGCAATTTTTTGTTTTAAAAGCACAAATAAGCATAATGATGTCCATCATTTCTTTGTTTCTTTCATATAGCATAAGAAAGAGAGTGAAGAAAGTAGTAAATTGACATAGATAGATATATACACCCACAGATATATTAAGGATTCAACAAACAGTTTTGTAGTCTGCTTCTGAGCAGCTCTTTCCCTCCCTACCCAGAACATGCCATGTGATCTAGCTGCTTGAAATGAGGGAGTCATCACTAAATGTTTAAGTACGCCCAGTTTTTGGTGTGTGTGTGGTAAGCTAACTCTCGTCAGCAGATGATATGGCCCTGGGGGCTTGTTTTGCAGAATATCAGAGTGGCTTCTTAATGTTTAATGTCTGCCAATGTATTTTATATTACCCCATCTACTTTTCAAAAGGAAATGCTAATGACTAACACTGCACCGCCACTATTCATTTGTAATTAGTTTTGCTCTATGTTGTGTGCAAATGCACTAGTAAAATATCAAAGAAGTTCTGAGAAGTGTCCAGAATCTCTTGTAGTTAAACACAGCATGTCTTAATGAGTAAATGTGTGCACATCATTTGGAGAATTCATTGGTTGACATACCAGGGCGTTTAAGTAAACAGTGGGACACATTTGTATTCATTTTGTGATTTTGGATGAGCAGTACAATGTTACATATATTAAATCAATATTTGCTCATCCTGATTCAGCATGAAAATATGTTATAGTTACAATGATACAAGGCTGCAAAAGTAATATGGTTGAACAGGAATTATTGTCACGGTATGTTGCACATTTGTATAGTCATATTATACCATATGTAAGGATATATTGATTGGTCAGACCAACACCATTTTTTATATTTCATCTCCTTGAACCTTGAATTTCTTATTTCAATATAAGTGAAGTCATGATATATGGAAACAGAAGGACCATTGGCTACCTATCTGCATATTATTTTACAGCAACAATCCCCAGATGCTCACGTGGCTGTGGTTTATTAAATTTGAGTTCATACTTTGAATTGATACCATACACTGTGGCTGTCATATCTTATGTGATGACAACATTTTCCAACATTAGGGTGCTAAAGAGTTTGGCAGAAATTCTGCTGTGACTATTTATTGAAATTGTAGCAAATGACATAGTGTGTCACATAAAATCCTAATACACACTGACTAGGTTGTCTCATAGTAAACACCAGTGTTGTCAGCTTTCAGCTTTGCACTACTTCTCTTCACCTCACTAGGCAACAACCTTTCTGCCAGGTCTCACAAGAGTCTTTCATACTGGCCTTGTTTGTTATTATTGTTTATCCCTCTTGTCAATCACCGAGATCACCACGATGCTCATCCATATGCATGGCCCCATCATTACACGTGGTAGCCCATTGGCTGCAGGGTCTGGCAGTGCCCATTGCCAGCCTTTGTTCTCTGCTGTAACAACAGGTGATTGTAGCAGCCTGGCACATTGTTCAGCATCATTTGCATGGTGTAAAAGTGCACATGTGGGGCAAGGCGATAAGTATGGCTGTGCATTGGGCCTGTTGGATTAGAGCTTAAGCAGGAGAAATGGGGTCCCCCCTTGGGCTTAATTGTGGTGTATTTTGGCACACAGCACATAACTCTAACAAATGCTAATTTAACAATGAAATGTGAAATACATTATGCTGATATGGGAGGGCTGGGAAAATAAGACAGAAGGAGGAGAAGTATTGAATAAACAAAGTAAAGGCAGGAGAAAGAGAGGCTTGGCTTGGTGCAATATCAAATACGCTTCAGGAATTGATGGCCAGGACCCAAGGTACTACATGTACTTTTCACTGATCATCACCATGCTGCTGATCTCCAGCCACAGGGTCCGGGCCAGGTACTTAGTCCTCAGGTTGAATATCGATTAAAAGCACACACTCACTCAAATGCATACACACGGGCACAACAGTCACATTTTGATTAGATGGAGGCCATGCAGCTTCTCCTCAGGCACTCTGGGTGCTGTATTTTCTTAAACAAGCAAAAATTTGTTTTCTGTTTTCACTCTCCAATTCAGTGTCTTTTCTTCTGTGACAGATGGCACATCACTCACACAGACGCTCTCAGACAGCAGACTCCACAAACAAATTAATTTCTATTACTGTTTTGCATGCTAGCTCTCTTCTCATTTGATTGACAGTCTCATCATATACCAGGACTGTATTTAGATGAGTGTATGAGGCATTGCAAAAGAATAATATTCACAAATTAGAGACAATTTCAGTGCAGTGCAGTAAAGTTCACCTGCTTTTTCCATGTTGACAAGTTTTTAGAAAATATTCTGCATACAGATTGCCTTCATGTGTTAGGTAAAACACTTTCATCATGAGCATTCACATTTTAAAGCACATTCCCCTTTCTGTTAATATATAAAAGTTAGATTAGTCTGTAATTCTAACAGATTCAGGTGAGGGTGGAATAAGCTTAAACACTTTTTTTCAAGCTTTTGCAGCCTCTGTTTTATTTAGTATTTAGTTTCTTTTCTTTCTCTGTTACTTTTCTGTTTATCTCTTTTCTTTCTCTATGTGAACCCTCTATTTGCCTTGTTAATTTCCTTCTTCACACCTTTCCTGGTGAATGTAAGTGCTCAGGTGTGCAAATATAAAAAAGTCCTCCATATTTCCTTCTAAAAGACACATTTAATGTCACAGTAAGTCTGTCAGGTTTTCCAGCCCCAACCCTCAAATTAATCCCCCCCCCCCCCATCTCTCTCTCAACCCTATTTTTCCTCTCTCTCACTGTGTTTGTGTCTTTCTGTCAGACTGCACTTCTCATTTAGTTTAATGCGATTTTAGAATCTGTCACACTCAGTTTGTTGCCTGTCAGCTTGTCACCGTAGCTTTGCTCATAGTGAGATTTGAGGTGTTTGTGTGGTTTGGCAGGCTGCAGATTCTGTAAGACTACAACGGCCTGTGTGACTGATGTTCATTATTTAACACATTTACCTGTAAGATAAGAATTGCTGTTTGTTGTTGTGTGTTCTTCTTCTTCTATAATGTTGAATATTAATGGACGTTTTGTAAGATAAAACCGGTTTTGTCATTGTAAACATTTTACATATTATTTCCAATTAAACAGATTTTTTCAAAATTCTTTTTTGGTAAAATAAAAAATATATATTTAGGCAAAAGTGTTAAAATTGAAAAGCACTACACTCTGAGCATTATATGTCAGAACTGTCCTTATTCTTGTCAATGAAAACACAACTTTCATACCCTTTGTTCCACATATTAATTTTGCTTTGGTAATAACGTTTTGTTTAAGATGGATGCTGTGTACACCCACAAACTATTGTGCAAAGTTACTTTTTTCTCTTTTGACTCTTAAACTTAGTTTGAAAAAAAAAACTCCACAAAATGTCTTTTTTGGAACTGTCAAGCATTGGTTTGAGAAATAAGGCTTGTACAATGTTGAGAAGTCTTCTTGTCTGTTTATTATTTTGTTATTGATTCAAACTGAAGTCTTCACTGATTTGCCATGAGCCAGGTAGGGAGCCTGCTGAGGTGTCACGGCAGGGAGATGGCAGTCCCATGTTGCTCTTCATCACAAAGCATGAGCAAGATACCACATGTTTCTCTGTGTCCCAAAATTGAGAAAAAAAATCAATTAATAGGAGAAAATCACATCTGTCAAGCACATGGCAGGCATGGCTCCTCTTCTGTCTTTGTTGTAGATCTCCCATAGGCCCAGCAGAGAGGAACACAGTTTACTCAGATCATCTTTTAGATATCAGGTGATTCTCCCTGTTTTCTCCTTTATTTAACCCAGCTTAATAAAGACTTTATTGCTTTGAGAAAGCCTTTATTGATTGATCGATTGATTGTCTCAGGCTACATCTTAAAGTTTCTTGGTTTTCTTTATCATTCTCACAATACTATTGGGAATATGCTTCTCTATGCTTAAAGTATATTTCACAAGGGATTGTGGATTGTAAAGTAAAGGTGTGGTAGATGTTACAAGTCCTGCTCCATACAGCAAATACAGAAAGATAGACACTCAAAACAAGGGTGCAGTTACAAATCAACTTGACCTGAATATCAAAGCTTTTAAGCATATTTATTTTACACTACACAAGCACTTGCTGTATTTAATGGCGGGCTGTGCTGTAAACTGCACGACTATGTTTATAAGTAATACATACCTAATATCCCCCTTTTAAACTGTATTAACTTGGCATGGGTTCACAGATTCTTTGAAACAGCAGGGATCAAAGTATAGAAGGGAAAGCCCTACAGATACCATCATCCTCTACAAATGTTTAGTGAACCGCAACCTATATCTCTTTACTCTCTTTTACCCTCACAACTGCTTCCATTCCTCAAGTACAGACATTTCACAGTCTGAGTAGCAGTAGTGGAATGATTTCACCAATATTTAATATAGTTTCATTATTTTTGTAGAGTATATATGTACCAAAAATGTACAGTTTCAGGTTAATATGATGGGAAAACACCTGTATTATCGTTGCGAGGTTCTCTTAGAGTTTTTGAGTTGACCTTTACCTGTAAATCTATAATCCATTGATTGAGTACTGTGTGCAATGATATCCTAATCTGTTTCAGAATGGGATAACAACCAAAAGCATTTCACTGCACATTAATGTCATGGTTATTCTTTAAATTGAAATTTAACACATTTTGACAGGCAGGTATGTATTGATCATTCATATTTTCACATTAATGGAAATAAAACCTGCTATTATATATGTTACTGGACTACTGCTGTCCCTGACAAAGATTAAGAATAATTTTTCAGCACGTGGTTGATTGACTGTTGAAACATATATTTTCATGATCACATCCAGATTTTACAAATGGCAGTTTTTGGCAGTGTACCTTTTTTTTGGTCAAACTAAATCTGTGTTATTTGTTTGTTTGTTACTTGTATAATCTGTGAAGCCTATTCAGAAAAGTTAATTAATCACAACAATGTATGTGCAACAAAACATGATGTCAAGGCAGCGAGTTAGTCATATCAACAGTCTAATTCATACCGTAACTAAATTTACCATAAAATGTCTTTGTATTTTTCTGGTAAATGTACATTATACATTTAACAATTATTGAATATATTAATTTCTTCAAAGCATTCAGCCAACAATCTGTTTTTGTTTTTGATACTTAGCAGGATTTAAAAGGTTTTAACCTGAACAACCAATTTTTGCTGTTGATGTTTTGTTAGTGGATTGCTGCATCTTGGCAAGTGTGCTGATATGTAGCGCCTTCATCTTCGCCCCAGGCGGTAAATGAATGTGTAGTGTTGCTAGCATACTTCCAGTAATCTCTCCTAGACTGCTGTGTGTGTCTGGTGGCCTGTGGTGAGGAGTCTGGCCCAGCATCATCACCCAGTCTCCCACATTGCCACACATATGGCGCTGCCTTTGTGTCAATTGTGCTCTATGGGGTTTCTAATAATTAACAAGATGACAGACAAATTAAATGACAAGCACAAGGTGGATTCGACTTTCTATTACCTAATCCTTTGTCTGGGTTTTTCAGATGTATTCAACTGTAGCATTTTGAAATATTTTAGGATAATTTCATCTCTCTAATCCACTCTGAATTTAATTACAAAGACCTATGTATAAATGTATGTTTGTATGTCATACTATGCTAAACTATTCTAAATTCAAATGGAAAGGCACAGTAAAAGTCTTACTGTACCCAGGGTGAAAACATACCCCTAATATTTCATCTTTGCTCAAGAAGCAATGCCGGAGAAGAACAGCCTAATTAATCTGATTGGTCTCAGTATTATAACTTTTGCGATGGATAAATGGTTTGCTGCTTTGTTGATGTCATTCCATTCAGAAGCAATGATACACTGTCAAGGAGAACTTTGTCACTAATCTAGCTACTGATGTCCCTTTGAATTCAAGAGAAGAATGTTGTGCGCTCTCTCTCTCTCTCTCTCTCTCTCTCTCTCTCTCTCTCTCTCTCAGACTGGCAGATCATTTTTTGTTCACTTGGAGTTTTGTTGTTGTACTTACATGCACTTCACTCTGAGTAGGATATTTATATTTGTCTGAAACAGTTTTTCCATTTAATACAAATTCTAAGAGTTATTGAGTATATAAAAACAAATGATCAGGTCTGTTAAGGTTTTCAGGAACATGCATTCAACAGTTAAACTTCTACCTAAACCTCTATTTCTGAGCCTCAGTTTCAGAATTATGTTTTTTTTTATGAAAATGTCATCGGGTATATAAAACGGCATCAGGAGGAGTTTCTTTATGAAAGGTCATGAATGAATAATTAGCAAGCTTTGTATTAAATACAGCATAGCCATTGCTCTAAACCAAAAGGGGACAAAAAAAGTAAACTGTGTCCATTCATTATTTAACTGCAATATAAATATGTCCTTAAAAATCCAATTACAAAAATGTTTTTAGTTTTTATATATATATATATATATATATATATATATATATATATATATATATAAACATATAAGACAAAAATATCTGATTGT